>VXCM01002833.1:0-58186 GCA_014773175.1 Lucifuga dentata | reverse complement strand
GCGCAGTGCTGCATTTTAACACCCAGTAAAAGCAGTTATTTTCCTGTATATCTCCAAGAGCAAATGTCTCGTCTCTTTTCCTCTCCAGGGGTGTTTGGTCCTTTGACCATGAAATTTTATTGGCCCCTGTCCTCATCAAAGTCGCCGCGTTCTCACTAACACTTAAAGTCACTTACTTCTTTGCTTTAAATCCTCATGCAAAGTACCAGCACCTCAAACTGTACCAAAGTATTGTTCTTGAATAAATTCCATCTCTGGCTAATTGGCATTTATTTAAATAAAAACCTCTGTAACTGCCTTTAAAAATGGGATCATTAGTTTCTCTGCCTCCTGTATATTTGTGTTGATATCTTTGTTTGACAGGCAGGTCCATATCTACAGAACAGCATCTGGTTGTGTTTATGTCCAAATTCACGTGTGTGTGCGTGTGTGTGCATTTGACAAATGTGTCGGTCTGCAAACTTCTGCACAAATGAGCCTTTGGCGTTTGTGCAAAACGTAGGACAGCAGTAAGGTGATTGTAGCGAGTCTCTTCTTTCCCTGTGGGACCCATTAGGAGCGACTCAGACACCCAACAACATCACAAAAAAAAGGAATTAGATTTTTTTGGTATATTTGTTTCCTGTTAGTTTTGTGGAGGAGTGTTTTTATGCGTATTGTTTTGCACATTCACACTCATTCTCCTCATCAGTAACTTTACACTCGTCTAATTGTGCTGGAAAGTAGCTGGAGCGCCGCGTTCTCGCTAACACTTAAAGTCACTTACTGAAGTCAATTACTTGAGCCAGAAATTAGTGGAAAGTTTTGTGAGCAGCAGATGTTGGAGGTTGTGCATATTTATGTGTGTGTGTGTGTGTGTGTGTGTGCCTCTTCCTGCCTGTCTCTCTCTCTCTGTTTGACTATTCATGTTTGTGTGTGTGTGTGTGTGTGTGTGTGTGGATGTGGACCTGACTGCTATTTTGCTGCCTGCCCATCTGTCTGTCTGTATGACTATTCATGTTTTTGTGTATGTTTGTGAGTGTGCGTGCATGGTGACACAGATGCTGTTGCCTCAGACTGCATTACGTGTCCTCTGGGAGTCCTTCATGTTTATTTTATCAGGTCTAGCATTGCAGGAGGATTGTCTCACCTGTGTCTAAGGACACTGTGCTCGCTCACACACTCACCTTATTGTGTTTGTGTCTTTGCATAAACACACACATGTTTGCAACATTGTACACAGCAGAAAACGCATTTCAGGACAACTTTCAGGACAAAAAGTCTCCCTGCAAGACTCAGGACACGGTGATTCAGGCTATGTCTGTGTTCTCCAGGGCCCCCAAAGCATTGTCTTTTCTCTTTTCTGCTCCTGATGTCTTAAACCTGCTGTAATTGGTCCAAATATAACACGGCTGATTTTTGTCACGGGTGAAAGGTCAACAGGCCGAACTTGACCTTTGTTTTGGTTCGGTCACTACTTCCTTTTGCTGTTGGAGCAACACGTCTAAACCTCATTTGTTGAATAAACACATAACTCTTCAGCTTCCTTCCTACTTTGACTTCAAGGGACAAGTGTACCTTGAATGCATGTCCTTCTCCGTCTTCTTTGCCTTCTTTCTTAAAGGACCATACTGTCCATTTTGCATGTTTGAGCCGAATATATTCAACTTTTATATATGTTACATCACTGACAATCATTTCTCAAAGGATAAAACCGTATTTCAGCTTTCCTGATATTTTGCAAAATCTCTTAATCTTTCAAAATCAAATATTCAGGCGATACACCCATCTTAAAAATTGATGTTTTTCCTGATAATAGTTACACAAAATTATGAAATCACGGTCATTTAAATTTTTCCATGAACGCAGGTCTTCTTTTGGGACTATATTCCCTGGTGGAGACATACATTCACTCCACACTTTTTATTGTGCTTAAATGCTAAAATTACATAACTTCTAAAAAAAAAAAAACAAAAATGAATACCTGAATACACGTGTTGTTGGTGATGATGGATTATCTATCCCAATAACGTTTCAAGTATCAACAAGTTGATTTTAATAGCAGAATGAACTGAAACCAATGGAGGTCTGGAAAGTAGGAAAAACATTTTTGCTTTGGGAAATGATTGCCAGTAACCTTATGTGAAAATGAAAATTGAATATATTAGGCTCAAATGCAAAATGGATGGTATGGTCCTTTAAGGTTGATACTGTGTGCAGTGTTCAGTGACATGTTTGCTGGCCTGTTCGTTTGTCCTTTGTTCTTGTACCTGAAGTAAACTGGAGCCTTAAATTTATACAGACAAATCTGATTATGTATATCATACCACTTTCCATGCTCTGTTTGTTGATTATTCCTGGCTTGTGGAAGATAATCTGGTAGGAATTGATGAAAATTGCTCTTTGAATCCTTTAATGAGTCATGAATACTTTTCTTTAATCATCCAAGCTGTGACTCAGGTGCATCTGGGGAAAAAAAAAACAAAAACAAAAAACTCTCCAAACAAAAACAGAAATGAAACCTAAATTCCAGACGTGAGCATGAATCATCACAATGGCTGTGCAGAAACAGAAAGCTGCAGTAAATCCGTGCACATCATCCTTTGTGCGACTTAGCGGAGATGCTGAAGGCGCTGCAAAAATGTCAGCATATAGGAAGCACAGTTTATTTAAAATAAAATGTTTTGGCGGGAAAGAACTTCCCGTTGACACAAACTGTTGAGTTATTTATTTGCAAATGTGAAATTCAGCAGTCATTAGCAAGAAATCTTCTCTGCCCACAGTAGGAGATGAATGTAAAATGCCACGCTGGTGGTTTTGCATGTTTAAGTCACAGTACACTCACTGCCAAGCATTTTCCAAAGCATACCCATAACTTTTAAGATTGTTTTCCTGCCTGCGAGGCAGTTAATCTTTTCCACTTGGTTCACTCTGCAATGAAAAACATCTTCCAGGGAGCTGAAATTTGCTTGGGATATGTAATCTATTACAATAAACATTTCACCACATTTATGTTTTGTCAAAGTTATAGTATCAGTGCGTGGTAATGCAGTTGTAAGCATGCATTGTTTTGAAACCCCCTTGGTGCATTCAAGGACATATTGTAGATTTGAAACTCAGCAGCCATGTTTGGTCAATTTTTGTTGTCCTTTGTTTGATTTTCTTTTGATAACCTATAAATGTAAAGTATCTTGGCAGCCATCACAAATCTCAGTTGTCAGAGTGTCCTTGAATGCACCAAAATAGCCATAACTCTGACAAAATAATAAATAAGATGAATTTTTCACTGTGATGGATTACCGATCTAAAGCAAGTTTTAATACACTGCTGGTTGATTGGAATCCAATATCTGCCCAGACTCAATAAATCAATGAAAAATGTTACGGTCTGAGTTTGAAAATGACAGTAAAGTATAAAATAGTCACAGGTTTGAAAACATGAGGGTATTTTATGATACAAAAGTCCAACTTCAGTCTCAGCACCATCAGTTTACATAAAAACTTTAACAGATGTTTTACATATTTGACATTTTGGACATGTAATAGCAGAAACAGCACCAGTATAACAAACACCATTAATAATGGCTCCAATTGAGGTGCACCAGTGAGTCAGCAGCAGCATGACACCGACACACTGACACACCTAAATGGAATGCAGCCATAATTAATGTCATTAGTTACACCTGTCTGAGAAGTCAAAATTGCCACTGTGGGAATCATCTGATGGCAAAGTTAATTATGTAATGCAGCACATTTGCATTTAACATCCATTCTTAAAATAAAGAGATTTCCTCAAACAAGATATTTACATGATATCAAATGGTCTTTTATCACTAATTTAAAGGCCCATACTGGCAATTTTGCATGTTTAAGCCCAATAAATGCTATCTGCATACTCATTACATTACTGAATACTCAGTTTAGTTTATAGTTTACTTTAGTTTATAGTTTTAAGGTAGCAGAGAACCCATTAAACTAGGTTAAAATATTTAAAGGACCATACTGGCCATTTTGCATGTTTGACCATAATATATTCAATTTTCATACATGTTACATCACTGACAATCACTTCCCAGAGGATACAACTGTATTTCAGCTTTCCTGATATTTTGCAAAATCTCTTAATCTTTCAAAATCAAATATTCAAGCGATACCCCCACCTTAAAAATCCATGTTTTGCCTGGTAATAGTTACGCAGCCTTATTAAGTCATGGCTATTAAAATTTTTCGATAAAATTTGTTGGTCTTCTTTTGGGACTTTATTTTTTATTCCCCGAGACATACATTTACTCCGCGTTTTTTATTGCACTTAAATGCTAAAATTACGTAACTTCAAAAAAAAAACAAAAAAAAACCTGAATACACTTCTTGTTAGCGATGATGGATTACCTATCCCAAGAAAGTTTCAAGCATCACCAAGTTGATTTTATAGAACCAGAATGAACTGAAACCAATGGAGGTCTGGAAGGTAGGAAAAACATTTTTAATTCACCGTTCCAGTAGTATGCTTTGGGAAATGACTGTCAGTAACTTTGCGTGTATGAAAATTGAATATATTAGGCTCAAACATACAGAATGGACAGTATGGTCCTTTAACAATGTGCACTAAATATTGCATCACTTGCATAGGTTTATTCTGCTCACCATCTTGCCCATAAAAAAATCTTTTATTTTTTTCTGCTGTTTGACTTTCATGCTTTGTGATGTTTTATTTTTTAGCTGTTGCAGATAGTTTGAGCTGCCTCTCTGCAGCCACTGTGAATCCTGCCTGTGTTTACCCAGATACAGCACAGAGAAGATGGGTCCAGTCCACCATCTGGACAAATCGGCTGTATTTCCAGCCAGCACAGCCATGTCAGGAGGAGCTGCAGGGCCTCTCAGTTTGCAGGAGAACCGCTTTACCTCAGGAGGGACAGATAGGAGGAATTCATCCATGTAATTGCAGGTTTTTGTCTCGATCTGTGTCAAATACTGTCTGGAATGTGGATGAAGTAACCAGTCAGTGTGCTGCTACGTAGACTTTTGGTGACCTGTGAAGGAAAACTGGGCGAGAGGGAGGAAAGGGAAGAGACAGGAAATGAAGGAGGGACCAAACCAGACTGATGAGTGTGGGAAGCCTGGGTCTGTTTGTAATTCTTTCCCTCTGTATTTGTCACCCGTCTTTCCACTTCAATACAAAGATGGCGAGAGAGAGAAAGGATGGGAGCGTGATATAATAATGTACTTCAAGACATTTTTTTATGGTAACAGTATCCTATTTTTTTTGTTTTTATTTTTTTACTGCTTTTGCTAGTGGTTTTGCATGAACAAAAAATCTCCAAATGTTTCAGGTGAATTGTCTGTCTCCTCTCCTGTCATGTCTGACAACTAGGAAACCTGTCTGAGACTTTGACCTGGAAAAGATAATAGCAAAGTCTATCCACCAGACACAGATTTGTCTGCAGTGCAAAGCTTTCCCACCAGGAATTCCTCTGAGATGGACAAATTTGGTTTCCGTTGCTGGGAAGAAAACAACAACCTCATAAACTTGTTGTTGGTTTCTTCCATTTCCAATTAAAAATGAATCAGTAGCAAATTGGTTTTGGTTTTATATACATTTCCATCTGAATGTGGGAATTTTGTTTTTCTCTATATACCAACCCACACATCTCACACAAACATCAGCCTCATCCATAAGACGTGAAGAGAACAATCCTTATCTTATTTCAGATTTGTCTGGTTTATTGGTATTCACCCAACACCTCGCTCCAGAAAGAAAGTGAGGATTACGTTGGAGTTTATTAGATTGAAACAGATTAAACGGGTTGTGTTTTGCTTCCATCTTCAAAAATCTTCAAAGGCAGATAAGACAGTTTTTACCTTTCAGCCTTTCACTAAGCTTCCATATCTTATCTGCTTCCACAACTCCTGTGTGTTTTATTTTTTTCAAGCAATCCATCCTCTCTGCTTCCTGTGGATTTCACGTTTCACACACTCCTCACAGCTCTGTGAGCTGAGTCAACTTCCAGTCAATAAGAATGTGTGTGTGTAGTGTTCCTCTTCTCTCTGCATGTCTGTGGGTGTGGGAGTCTGGTGGAAATGCTTTATAGGGCCACTCTCCTCTCCTCTCCTCTCCGAAATGATATGAGGGCCGCCTTCTACAGGAGAGGCAGATAAGAGTTTAATGCATTACTCTGCAGAGCGCCGTCCAGTGCTTTCCTCATAAATCACATCATGGCTGTGCTCGAGTGTTGACTGTGTGTTTGTGCACTGGGGAGGTGGAGTAGGTGTGTGTGTGTGTGTGCAGTGTTTGGTCACAACACGTGCATTCATAGGCTTAATGACATATAGCAAACACACATGGCGCTGCTCTCTGAAAGACTGTTTATGTTCCATTGATTTTCTTTTTTTTTCTCACGGCGTTCTTTACTGCATTTGTTATGTTACTGTTATTTGTTTTACCACTGAAATATACTATAAGGAAGTGGCTGAGGAATTAAAAGCAGAAAACAGGCAATATATTTTATTTCTATATCACTGCTCCCTAATCATGACTAACTTGGTCAGAGCTGGACGATCCATCATTTGAGATTTCTACCCAGAAAAACATTTATGTGGCCGACTGGCCAGAGAATCCAAAGGAGACAGAGCCAAATGCTGGCAGCAGGGACGAACATGTGTCCTGAATGGAGATGAGCTGAGAGAGTCGACTAATGCCATCGCTGTCTCTTTGCCCAAAGTTTGGAAGGCAAAGTGACTTTCTGAGTATAGAGCAACAAACAGAGATATTCCTAAAAATACAATAGAGCTTCACGCTGAGGCTGTTTTCAGACCTGTAGTGTATTTGGGACTAATGTGGATCATCATCCAAACAAATACTCCAGAACTTGATTGGAATCAGACCCAGACAAGTGGAATTGTATTCTTATATGCCCAAACAAAACAAATTTAAGAGGGTAATGTTTCAGAGTCCAAAACAAATACAGGTAGTCCCTGGGTTATGAACGAGTTCCGTTCCTACGGCTGTTAGTAAGTTGGATTTGTTCTGAAGTCGGAACAGTTACATAAGGTGGGTAGCTAGCGTATATTTTTACCTTTCTATGCATAAGAAACCGGAGTTACGCTTTGGAGGCATGGTTACGAAGGTTACAAAAAAGAAAAAAAAGTCAAAACACGAACAACACACAACAGAGTTTACAGCGAGCGTGATCTGACTTAAAATAGCAACAGCTGCTGAGTAAAGTAGTGCGCCGTTCATTATTTTGAATCATCGTATGCAACTCAAATTTTTTAATGTAATAGTCTTTATGATGGTAGGTTAGTAAGTATGGGTTGTTTGTAAGTTGGACGTTTGTAAGTCGGGGACTGCCTGTACTCAGAACGAACTAGGTGTGAAAACGCCTTCAGGCAGACTTATGACGCGTTTATAAATTGCTGCTAATGACTTGATTTTACCAGACAAGCCAATAAACCAGAAATTTGTATTTTTTTAAAAGGTATAATATAATAATTATCATCCATCTATTTTCCATCACTTATCCAGGTTTGGGTCTGGGACTATTATAATGCATAAACAGAAATTTGGGGTTGCTAGGCAGCTAGGGCTTTAATAATTATTCCATAAAGATGCTCTCTTGGACTGTTTGACCCCTCTTCCATTTGGATGAAACCGTTCAGGTCAACATTTATTACTTACTAACATTCATAACGGCGTAGTTGATGTTTGTTTCTACTTTACAACATGCTAACAATACCAATCAGCATATTAAAAAAAATAGCCTCCTGTGTCTATTCTTTCCCAGTGTTTTAGTCTTGTTTTTCTGGTACAACTTATCAAAGGCTCCAAAGTTAGTCATAATTAACCTTTACACCCTGAACCCAGATTGATTTGTTTCCACCCTGCAGCAGCTGAAGTCTGTATTTTCCCTCAGACATTGCGAGGCACAGCACCGTGCCAAAAGTGTGAGGATTATATTTTCTCTGGATGAATGAAGTTAGAAAAACACTTCAAAAATCACATTATCTTGCCATTAGGGCAGAAAGAAAGAGACAAAGACATGTTGTCCCACAGGAGTCGCTGACCTCAGTGAGGCAGACATCATCGCTCAGAACTGTTTTTAGCGCCGTCGTCTCCGTTGAAATAGCCTGTTTTGGAGTCCAGCGTGAGCGAGTAGCCTCAGCACTTCATCAGCTCGGATTAAGTCAAGCGTCTCCACCCTGGCTGCGTGCCAACAGAGGTCAGGCTGGGCTGTCTGCCTATGAAAACAACACAGTCTGTCCTCTTTAGCGTGTTGCTCTAACCAGAGAGAGAGAAAACGGGAAAGAGCCTGTGTTTAACTAGCATTTGTAGCTTTCAAAGATAAGTATCTCTGAGAGGCCCCCACTCAGTCCAAGGAGGATTTACTAACCACCTCCATATATGTGTGTGTAAGTTCAAGTGCATGTGTGTTTGTGTGGGTTCACGTGTGTGTGAATTATGACCTATATCAGAGTCAGCCCGCGTTGTTAGAACCATGCCAGTCTGGGTTAAATCCATCTCCAACCCCCGTCTGCAGCCGCTCTGAGCTCCACCCTGTCTTTAAGTGTGATCTCACCTTCCAGACGTCTCATTGTTCTCTGAGTCTCAGTCCAGCCCACGACTCCCCGCCAAAAGCTCACACCCATACGGCATACTCTCTGCGTTTACATGCATGCTTATATTATGATTATAATAAGGTTAGCATAATGCTCTTGATTATGAAAATGATTATCTTAGTTACATAAAGCTGCAAGCGCACCTACAGTACATGTTTGCTCAGAACATTTCATTTATTTGTAAAAGTTTGATTCCATTTGGTGCTCTGACTTGGTGTACAGCACAAAGCAGATGCAAATTGGTGTTTATACCCACAAAGAGTTGAAAGCTAAAGGAGCTAAAAACACACATTTTTTGGGGGGGTGATGCATCTTTGATTGAAGTAGAAGCTGTGAAACAGTAGTAAAGCATCAGTCTTACCTGACATAGATGAACATGTTAAAGGCTAGCATTTTGCTGTATGTTCTCAGTATGTGCTCTGTTCTCCTGTTCTGTTGTCTTCTTTACATCATGTGATTTTCCACGTTTTCTTGAAGCCAGATTCAGCTTCTGTTGCCGTAGTTTTCCTGGTGTGTGGACCAAATAATGACTTTAACTAGGAAAGTATCACAATTCCATCTTTGTTCCATGTTATTCAGTTATCTTGCCGTAATAAACTTTTTTTCTCCCACCCCCTGACATTTCTGACCAATGAGCTGACCGACTGTTCTCACATGACTTCTGCTGATATATTTTGGTTTGACTGAATATTTTTCTGTGTGAAACTGAACTAAACAGTAAATGCACAATTTAGTCCCTGATTCAGACCAGATAAACACACTACAAGTCTGAAAATGTCCTTAAAGGACCATGCCATCCATTTTGCATGTTAGAACCTAATATATTAAATTTTCATACATATTTTAGGATGTAAACAATACCTTAACTTGACTAGCTAGTCTTCAGTAGTATATAAAACATAAATGGTATCAGCAGATAAAATGATTGATGATGTCATCAGAGCTGATCTTTGGCAGGTTATGATTTTTCCTCTGGTGCTAAATAGCCTCTATAATGCTGCACTTAAAGGACCATAACACCCATTTTTCATGTTTGAGCCTTATATATTCAATTTTCATACACGTAACGTTACTGACAATCATTTCCCAAAGCATACTACTGGAACGGTGAATTAAAAATGTTTTTCCTACCTTCCAGACCTCCATTGGTTTCAGTTCATTCTGCTATTAAAATCAACTTGTTGATACTTGAAACGTTCTTGGGATAGGTAATCTGTCATCATGAACAAGATGTGTATTCAGGTTTTTTGTTTTTTTTTAGAAGTTTCGTAAGTTTAGCATTTAAGCGCAATAAAAAGCACGGAGTGAATGTATGTTTCCACCAGGGAATATAGTCCCAAAAGAAGNATTTAAGCGCAATAAAAAGCACGGAGTGAATGTATGTTTCCACCAGGGAATATAGTCCCAAAAGAAGACCTGTGTTCATCGAAAAATTTAAATGACCATGACTTCATAACGTTGCTCAACTATGAGACTGAAACATGGATTTTTAAGGTGGGTATATTGCTTGAATATTTGATTTTGAAAGATTAAGAGATTTTGCAAAATATCAGGGAAGCTGAAATACAGTTTTATCCTTTGGGAAATGATTGTCAGTAAGATAACATGTATGAAAATTAAATATATTAGGCTCGAACATGCAAAATGGGTGGTATGGTCCTTTAATTTAGTTGTGTCCTTTTAATGCCCATCAGTGCTTGAGGAACAAGGGCAAAACTACTTTTATATATCACTAATACAGAGTAAGTTATCGTATTTAATCTTGGAAGTACAAAGTAAACACAGCTGGCAATCTGCTACCAAAGATTAGTGTTTCCACGGTGGCTAACTTGATGCATTTAGTGTGACAGGTAAACACACACACACACACACAGTTGCCTGGCAGCATCTTGATAAGGTGTGTGTGACTGTGTCTGCGCATGCATGGAAGAGAGCGTTCTTATCAATGCACATTTCCATTACGGGCAGGTGTGTGTGAACACCTTGGGATGTGATTGGCTTTTGAGAAAGTAAACTTTGTTGTATGTTAAAGGATGATTACTTTTCCATAGGCAAGTCAACACTGTAGGCAAATGTACACACACACACACACACACACGTGCACAAAGAATGATATCTTTTATCTCCTGTATCCATTAAGTTGTTTAAGCTTTACACACTTGTCACGCAGACAATTTCTAATGAATTCTCTGTTTGAGAAATGGAGGCAATAAAGGGGAAGTAGATGAGAAAAGGACACTGTGCTGTGCACTCAGAGTAATAAAAGCAGGGAAATGTATAATGTATATTCCCCTGGCCAGGACCAAAGTCCCCACGCTGCATCATTTTTATGGCCCGATCTTTCTTGCTTGGCTCAGGATGCCACTGTTCGGCCATCTGAGAATTTAGTGCTACCAGCTAAGCTAAGGGATTGATAGCTTCACATTTTCTCTTTTTCTTTATCTCTCTCTCTCGTCTCTCTCTCCATTACTGTTCGCAATTCCTCTCCACTCCTCTGTTTTCGCACTGCATATTCCTCATTTTCTCTCACCTTTGCATCCCTCCTTCCTTTGATTCCGCTCATGTTTACATTCATGCAATATCTGTTTCTGTCACCCTCTGGACAACATGCTAAGAATAAGTAAATATACTTTTTCGCTGCTACTTTTGGAGGTTAAACAAGAAGTTCACGTAAGCAGATATACTGCATGTGCAGCAAAGGGTTAAAAGGTTTTCCTTCATTTCAGCATTCAACCTCATTCCTGCCTGCCCCAATTTAATTGTCATTTAAATGCAAAACATATAATTATACAGTTACTTTACACATTGTAATGGAAAGTCACTTACTGAATAAAACATGTCTCCAAGGAAATAAAATGGCCTTGGATTTTTTTCAGGGGGCAGAATTATTTAATTAGCGTACAGACTAAATGATGACTATGACCTGGAAAATATCCATATCATCTTTGCTCCATGTTATTTGGCTTTCCCAGCATTGCAAACTTTTCCCTGTTTTGCTTTTGTTGCTCCCGCCCCTTGATATTTCAGACCAGTGAGCAGAGCGACTGTTCTCACATGACTTTTGCTGCTAGATTTTAGTTTTATTGGACTAGTGCACTGGACTGTTCGGAACACAGCCTAACATCATTTAGTTCTGCACGTCCTCGTGAGCTAGCTTTTTTTGCTGTACGGGGTCGGGTTGAGACCGTGGCGCTGGACCGGAGCGTATGCTGCCACACCCGGAGTGTATCCTGCCACATGGACTACTTTTTACCGGCACAGCTCAATTCGAGAACCGCTCATCCAAACAACTTCATATGCGACACTGCAAGTCCTTGGGTCCTGAACAATAAACCTGCTGAATATCAACTTCATACAGTGCCGGGTTCTAGAGATGTTGGTGCCACAGACAGAGATTTCTGCCTTTATACTTAGATATTTTTCTGTGTCAAACCAAGTGGTAAATACAACGTTGTAAAATTTAATCCCTGATTCAGACCAGAGCAAACGATCTTCAGATGTGAAAACACCTTTACAGTGTCTCCTCTCTCTCTCCTGTCTCCATTAATGTGAATGGACTGGATGTGTTTATTAATTCATGTTGTCATTCATAGTGACGGAAGCAGTTCTGCTCCTGTGTGATTTGTGAATCGCATGTTTTCTCTTTCTTTCTCGTCATCTTGGGGACGTGTTAACGCTTGCAGTAACACCTGAGCTGACATCTCCCATCACGAGGACATTTTCCTCACTACAATCCAGCTAATAAGCAGGTGCTGAATGCTAATTTTATCTTGATGTATCACGTCTTACTTGCTGAAAATAGGTTCTGTAAGGTGCGATATTGCATCATGTTTGCAGCTTATTGATATTTGAGTTTTTGATAAGAAAGGTCTCTGACTCACACTTGAACAAAGGCAAAGCCTACAAACACAGTTTATCTGAGTGAAGCTGATAGCGCGACACTGTTGATGTCAGTTTTTTCCTTCATTATACTGCATTTCAGCTTTTGCACGTACTCCAGGGAGTGTTGCATAGGGTAATAAAATGTTGATCATCTTTTAAGCTTTGTCTAGAGAGCAGGGTGAGCCTAAATCTATGTGATTTTCTGTCAGGGAATGTGTTTGATATATGAAGTGTCACCAGCAGGCCTCGGCCCCTCCAATCAATTTCCTAAAGCCTCGAGCAGTGCGGCGGCTCACTAAATCACCTGGCTGCCCCGTCCTCCTCCAACACAACATTCAGACAGCAGCACATCCTGCTGCTGTCTCTGCACATACAGAGAAATAACCCTGCAAAGTTCGCCAAGACGTGAACATGATGTGATGGTGTGCATGTTTATCAGTCACTTCAAAACTTCCACACGCTACCTTGTTGCTGCAGCGGCAAAATAACGAGGAGAGAGAGCCCCCAGTTTACTAAAAAGCTTGTAGCTGCTCTCATTATGTCAAAGCCGTACAGCGCCGCTGAGGGCCGATCCACCTCGCCCCGGGAGCCAGACCAATCTCATAGGTTGATCACACAGCGAGAAACATCTGGCCTCCTTTTCCTCTGAGAGAAAGTCGCCTGAATAGCTCACCTGGCATTTTTAAAAAAGTTTCAATCAAAATAGGTCATATGACGTCAGCTGCTAAAAATGCTGTGTAATATACTGTATGCAGCATATTTATATGAGCTTATCATAAGAGAGCAAAGTTTTCCCTTCTCATGGCTACATTTACACTCCATCACCACTACCTCTATTGGATTTTTTTTTTGGATAGCCTCTTCATATCCTCTCTTATAAGTGGCCATATCTGATACTGTACTTATATGTACATGCTTTAGACCTCAATCTGTCAATTTAGCAAACAAAACACTGCAGCAGATGCAAATGTGTCAGAATTAATTGTACAAGTGATCACTTTCTGAAGCCTCTTTAAAATACTGTGTCTTTTATGGTGAAGAGGAAGGATTGGAGGCCTTGTTGCAGCTCAGGCGTATGTTGTGGCGATCGCTGTTACATCATTCATATGAGGGCGAAGTAGGAATGTGTTGTATTTTAAGATGTGTGAATGGAAATGGCAAGGAAATTCCGATCTGTGTGTTTTTATGAGAGCCCCAATAGCAGATATCCAATACATACAGTAAACATGTTTATAATGTATATTTGTGTGTCTCATTTGAGACAAAAATCAGATTTGGGTCATTTGTGCCATCAGTGTAAATCAATTCCATTCCAGCTTTCCTGATTCGGTGTCAGCGGTCTCATGTTTTGTTGTTTATCACTCAGCAGCCAAACCTCCAGTTGCTGAAACAAAATCTGGTGACATTTTTGGAAAATAGCACAGGATGGATTCAGGCCAAACTGGTAAACGCGGATTCATGATGATGTGTGCGGGTCTGGATCTTCATGAATTGACAGAATGCACCAAAATAGCCGGCACGAAAGTCTGAATGGACAAAAACGAGTATCCTCACTAGGATCACAATTTGCCAGCTCTCCGAATAATGGACAGAATTACACAACAACACAAGTACAGAAGCAGAAACACAGCGGCATTGGTTGGGAGGAGGCAGGGTGTTTTTGTGTATTTCTGTCCATTTAACCCATTCGATTCGTTGAGCTGACAATTACGGGTCTAGGGGCCTAGTGGTATGATTCTCTCTTTGGGTGCAAGAGGTCCTGGGTTCAGATCCCGGATGAGTCCCGGACGAGCCCCCAATTGTTATGCCACCTAGGGGAACCGGGTGCAACATGTGATCAAGGTCTCCCCACGCAAGCCCGCTCGCCTCGCTGAGACACATCGAGGCGTGTTGGATGTTTCAGCATAATACCTGTGGTGGAAAGTAACTAGGTACATTTACTCAAGTACTGTACAAAATATTTGAGAAATAAATATTTTGGGTATTTTTTTTTTACTCCACATAACCTGATGTTGTAGCTCCTAGTTACTTTGCAGATTCAGACTCATAAAACATTGCTGTTGCCGGGTAGAAACCTTGTTTCTCACCTTGTTTCAGCTCAGTGACACAAGGACACATTTCAGACGTTATCTCAAGGGTGTGAGAACGGAAAATAAGTCAGGGAATTTATTGCAGTTTAGAGGAGGATGTAATATTCAAATGACCTGAAAGCACCAAAGTTTTTCATCTGGTGGAAATCTTCTTTATTTAATTTGGAAAAATGGAAAAATTGGCATCTATAATTTGGAGAGTTTTCATTGTTTCAGTTTGGAATGTTCATTATTTTGGAGATTGGCATTTACATGACGTCTAAACAAAAACATTTAGAATTGTGTGTAATCAAATATTCAAATCAAAAATGTTCATTATTGGAAATTTCAGAATGAAATCTCCAATTTCAAAGATTTGAGGTTGCTTGCAGCCTTGTAGACTTTCTCTATGAGCTGCATTATTATTGACCACATACATGTTTATCACCATTCTTCACTAAGAAGTACTTTTACTAATAAAACATGATAACATTTTATTGCTTATACATAAATATTACAAATCTTAGTGCTTTTACTGAAGTAAAGGGATACCAAAAAGGAAGAATGCTTCTTCTACAACTTTGTAACATGCTTTTTTTTATGCAAATATTGCATTTATGATGCTAGTGCAGTGTCAATCAAAACGTGGTTGGTCGGACTGGGTTGGACTTCACGGTGTGTGCCGCAGTCTGCTGTAATTTAGTGCTGCACATCCTCGTGAGCTAACTTTGTTTGCTGTAGGGTCGGGTTGAGACCATGTCACTGGATCAGAACATATGCTGCCACGCCTGGAGTGTATCCTGCCACACGGACTACTTTTTACCGGCACAGCTCAATTCGAGAACCGCTCATCCAAACAACTTCACTCTCGACACTGCACGTCCTTGGGTCCTGAACAATAAACCTGCCGAATTTCAACTTCATACAGTACCAGGTTCTAGAGATATTGGCACCACAGACAGAGATTTCCGTCTTTAGTTAGATGGCATCAGTATGCTCCCCACGTATTTTGTTCTGTATGTAGGAATTAATGCAAAACATTACCATGGGTTGTTGCTTTTATTTTCTCAACATCGTCTGTTCTCCCTCATCACTCATCTTCATCTGCAAAACTGCCTCTATTCTCTTCCAAACCTCCAATCAGAAAGTTTGCTCAACTCCCAAAACTCATCCAGTCTATGAAGATACGCTCCACACGTAGTGTAAAAACAGCCGAGCCTCCAACTGCTTTTCAGCTCACTAACTACCCGGTAAATGGCTTTGTAATGTTTCAGAATGAATCCCACTGTTTGTGATGAGGGACTTCTGCTGTGCAGCTGGCTTCAATGATGAATTTTACCCATTTTGCCGAGCGTAATTAGAATATGTTATCTCAGATGGGCTTCACCAAGTGAGAGTAAACACAAGTTAAAACTTAATAGAGTGCCAAGAATCATGATCACTCTCTCTCTGCACACTCACACACACAAATGCTCTCCCTTCAGACTTTTTTTGTCTATTGGGGACAAAAATGCTGCTTTGTTGCCTTGACTATAAAATATTTTGACTCAAGTTGCATTTTTTTTTTTTTTTTAATTTAATAGGCTAAACAAAGTTTTTCCACGGCCTCCGTGCTCTACAGGTGAAAATAATCAGCCAAATACATCACAGGCACAACGTATGTTTACAAGCACACACACACACACACACACATTCCTACTATTCCTACAACGCAACAACACAAACTAAACACAAGAAAAGGAAACAGAAAGCATTCACCAGTGATAGATACCAGTTTACTTTGTCCTGCTGCCATTAATGTCGAATGGAAAAGCCAGAAGCTGTTTGACTGTTTGTTTGAGTCAAAGCCTCACAGTCTGACACACAAATCAAATCCATCATTTAAAGCATATGACTCATTTTTTCCAAACATTAATGTTTTTCCAGTGCATAATTACTTCTGAAGAGGCAAAAATAAACTTTAGTCCTGGACAAGAAGCTGGAAACTTGACAGGCCCTCGTGATGATTGGAATTATATCATGTTTAAAAAAAAAAAAAAAAAAATGCTGTATATATTTTTCTATATACTGTGGTGGCTTCTTTGTGGCCATCAGGTTCCTCACAGGTAAATTTCATGACGATCAAACGTAAAGTCTTAAATATTTATAGCTCAGTAAAAAAAAAAAAAAANAAAAAAAAAAAAAAAAGACTTGATCATGTCCAGGTACTTTCTGACAGAATAAACAAACATGTACTGTAACTAATCAATCAAATAAAGCAAAAATACAAATAATACTTATTGTTATATCAAAATAATTAATCTAATCTTTAGGCTCCAACATATACAGTAGGGTCCAAAGGTCTGAGCCTATTGTGAAAATGCTTCTATTTTGCATTCTTTTTTAATTTTATACAAGATTTTTCATTACAAATGATGATATCATCTTAACAATTAGAATGAAAAGTTGAATCTTTGAAAAATGTACATGAATGTCAGAATATCTTAGCATTTGGTATGAATGTCAGAATATCTTAGTATTTGGTATGAATATCAGAATATCTTAGCATTTGGTATGAATGTCAGAATATCTTAGCATTTGGTATGAATGTCAGAATATCTTAGCATTTGGTATGAATGTCAGAATATCTTAGTATTTGGTACAAATGTCAGAATATCTTAGTATTTGGTTTTAATGTCAGAATATCTTAGTATGTGGTATGCCCCCCTTTTTGCTTTAATGACAGCATCACTCCAGCTGCATGGACTCCACAAGTTTGTAAAAACCTGATGAGCCAAATTATCCAGCATGATGTAACAATGTTCCAAAGAGCTTCTTGTGATGTCAGACTTTCTGATTATTTCCACATTTACATGGAAAACATCATGGATTTTCTATGTGGTCTCAGACTTTTGGACCCCACTGTATGTACGTATACCAGAATCATCTTATTTACAGTGATGGAATGAATTTATCAAGGAAGTAAAGTAAGTCATAAGCAGTTTTAAATTTAATTTTTAAAACGAAATGAGCATGTTGGTACGTTTACATGTATGTTAAAACTGTGGTTACATATGATTATAAATCGTTTTTTTTTTTCAGACGTGTAAACACTATAATTAGACTGAAATTGGCATGAATTGGTGTAAGTGTACGGCGAGTAACAAAGTTTGATTATGTGATTGTAAATTGATTTTTTTGGGATATGTTAAGGTTATCGCCACATCCACATGTATTTCCTCACCTGAATGACTTCCAGCAGGTACAAATCTGCTGTCCAACAGTTCTTTCTGACTTTAGGCTTTTCAGGAGTATTAATGATGAAAAGATTATATTAAAAAATACACAAAGGCCTTATTTTATCCGTATTTTGAACATTAATCTACAGAACACAGTATTTTCTACTGGTATGAGACCAGGAAGCTTCCTGATGAGGACCAATTGACTCATAATAAAATGAAAGCCTCACAGCTTTACAAAGTTGCCATATCGCTTTTGAATATATGCATAATATATGATGACACATACATTCAGTCAATATATAAAAAGAATGTTCCAGTAACATAGGAACAGGGCATTCCTAAATATGCTGCACTGTTTATGATATACATGGAATTTCTGTATAAGTGCATGTATATTAGATTTATTCGGGCTTTAAATGTTTATTTGGGGATGGAACATTTATAGTTCTACATTTGCAAACGCTGTAAAATGTGTAAGAAAATAGGGCAGAGGCACACACACCTGCTACACATCCTTTACTTCAAGCTGAGAATATGAATGTAGTTGACAATAATAATTTGTGGAGCTGTTAATTTCACTATAAAAGTGAAGTAGTACACGTAAAATACACACACACACATACACAAACACACCAATGAGATATTTATCCGAAAACAAAAACACCAGAGCGAAACCAGATCAGGAATCCTGCTGAACTTTGTGTTGTAATCACATTATTATTATTATGCAATGGCTGTTCATACTTTATGGTTCTCAGGAACACACACACACACACACACACACACACACACACACACACACCTTTCTCTTATATGTTTGGCTCCTGGCTCTCTCAGTTGGAGAAGTATGTGGCCTCATTCCAGAGTTGACCTGATTAACGAGTTTGATACAACGTTCACTTGTACAACTGCCGTCAAACTTTTAATGATATTCCTGTTTGCTTTTCTTTTATCTCTTTAGGATATTAAAATGAACCTGCAGCTTTATGATGACTGTGGGAAGTGAAAACATACAGAAAAAAGAAACTTATGAATGATCATTTGTTTACAAAGCCTTCTGGACTTTTCAGTCACATCGCCCTGAGTGTGTAAAGGTGTGTGTGTGTGTTTTCTCGCTTTGTACTTGCTGTTATGATGCCAGCTGCAGTATGTATATTGACACTCAACAGTGGCTCAGCACTGTGGATCACAAGCAAATGTGTGAACTTTCTGCATTGAGTTGACAAAATGGGTTCTTTTTATACTATTATACTTTGGAAATTGGGGGAAAGATTCAGTTCATAAGCAAGTTTTAGCAGTGAAATTCTCTGTTAAAGGTTAAAAAAAAAAAAAAAAAGTTATATCAGAGACTGAAATTATCCGCTACAATGTAATTGCATTACTGTTTTCTACCAATAAGAATCTATTGGTGAAGAATAGGAAGGAAATAAGGAAAAAACAGAGGAAAAGAACAAAAGCAAGGAAAGAAGAAAAGTAAGGAGGAAAGGAGGACAATGTAAAAAGAATGGATAGAAGATAGAAGAAATAAAGTAATGGAAGAAAGAAATAAGGATGCATAGGATGAAAAGAGGAAAAAACAGGAAGGAAGGAAGGAAGAAAAGAAGTTTACCTCATATTTATGTAAAATCTACAAATCAAGTAATAACTACAGCCAGCAGATGAATATAAGAGAGTAAAAGTACAAAATCTCCTAAAGTGGAGATACTCAAGTAAAGTACCAGTACCTCAAAATTGTGGAAGCCCGTTTCCGCCACTTGAAAANTTAAGTGGCGGAAACGGGCTTCCATACAAAATTGTACTTAAGTATCATCCTTAAGAAAATGTACTTTCTACCTCTGCTTGTCATTGTGCGTCGTTTTAGATCTTTTTTCAGTCCCCACTGCTGTATTTCAGAGTAAAATACATCCTAGATGTTGAAACCTTAGCCGGGTCACATCAGATCACACCAGGAGTGCACGCTGCTCAGGCCCACAAATGACCCTCACATCATCTGACACCGCCGCCTCACAGGTCTGGACTTCTGGATCGCAGAACTATTGCCTCACACGATGCTCACAAGAAAAACGATCCCTGTTCAGAACAGCGTTGCTGCAGTCGTGACGGTGAACGAATCGAGATCACCTTAATGTAGCCGCAACACAGCACAAACACAATCCAGAGTCCAAATTAGCTCCCATCCATTACTGTTTGTCTTATTTGTCTCTGCTGCATGGTTGATTTACAAGCTTTATATACTCAGTTGCGCTGTGGAGACATTAAAGTTTTATCATTTCCATTTACAAGCTGGTGGCTCAGCCTGAGCGACAGGTAAAACCTAACAGGTGAAAGGCGAGGTTCACTTTAAATAATTCAGGCATGATGTCTGTGTTGGGATCCATTAAGAATTAATTATTCTGGAAGTAAAGCAAACACAAGAAAGTCCTGTCTGAAACAGGGATGGACAATATAGCCTTACAATAATGATATCTTAAGATATTTTTGCTACGATATGAATAATGTAATACCAAGCAATGTTTTATTGGTGATTAAAGAAATAATACTGCAAACTGTAGCAATATGAGTAAAAATTAATAAGTGGATCACAAGTACACAGTAAAAGTACACAGTGTTTCCCTTCAGTAAAATTATAAATAACTGGATTCATTTTAGGTTACTCGCTAGTCTTCAGTAGTATATAAAACATAAACGGTATCAGCAGATAAAATGATTCATGTCATAAGAGCTGATCTTTGGCAGGTTATGATTTTTCCTCTGGTGCTGAATAGCCTCTATAATGCTGCACTTAAAGGACCATACCACCATTTTGCATGTTTGAGTCTAATATATTCAGTTTTCATACACGTAATGTTACTGAATCATTTCCCAAAGCATACTACTGGAATGGTAAATTAAAAATGTTTTCCCTACCTTCCAGATCACCATTGATTTCAGTTCATTTTAGTACGCTATTAAAATCAACTTGATACTTGAAACGTTCTTGGGATAGGTAATTCTTCATCATGAACAAGACATGTATTCAGGTTTTTTTTTTTTTTTTTAAGAAGTTATGTAATTTCAGTGTTTAAGTGCAATAAAAAGCGTGGAGTTAATGTACGTCTCCACCAGGGAATATAGTCCCAAAAGAAGACCTGCATTTATCAAAAAATTTAAATGACCATGACTTCATAAGGCTGCTTAACTATTAGCAGGCGAAAGATTGATTTTTAAGGTGGGTGCATTGCTTGAATATTTGATTTTGAAAGATTTAGAGAGTTTGCAAGATCAGGAAAGCTGAAATATGGTTTTACTCTTTAGGCAATGATTGTCAATAACCTTATGTGTATGAAAATTGAATATATTTGGCTCAGACATGCAAAACGGATAGTATGGTCCTTTAAGACTACAGCAAAGTGAGAGCAATAACTTATGGTATGAGTCAAGTGTATGTGTTCTACATTATAAATGAAAGGACATTTATATTAAAGGGAACAAATAATGCTTTTTATTGTTTTCCCTTTTGGTAATAGTGTAATATTAGTAAAGATTATGTGTTCAACATTATCACAATCTTAAAACTTGAGATTCGCATCAATAGAAATGCATCCAATACGACAAACCTATAAACCCTGAACTTCCCTCAACATATTGTTTTTAATTAGATAAGTTTTTCTGTTACATAGTGATGTCAGCATGTAACACACCTGGTTAGACACACCCACAAAATACAAAGCTGGGGATCGAGTATTTCACCTGCATCTACCATGTCACACCTGCCCAATTAGAAAACAACAGGCTTTTTGGGATGGGGCCTTAAAGAGACAGTAGCTAAATCAGTGTGTTTTTACTCAGTGTGCACAGCAGTGCTGCATCAGTGGAAAGTAGAAGTGGATCAAAGCATTTGATTAGTTCATTCCAAACTCCTCAAAACTGGAAATAAAAGGTTTTTCATACTGATGGGATGCATTATGGGAATATTCGTCACAATTAGTACTGCTTGAGTATTGTACATTTTACTACTAATACGTTTTTACTTGTACTTAAGTAGAATAGTGAATGCAGGAACTTTACATAATAGAATATTTTTCCATTAGTACTTTTTTTTAGTTGATAGTGGACATGATGAGCAGTAAAAAGCCGGTTTCTGTGTGTCTGGCTAATTATCAGCTTACAATATTGACTGATGTTACGAACTTCAGTGGGTTTACAGTTGCACAAAATATACACTGAAATACCATCATCCACTGAGTCAGAAAGATAAAGGCAGGACGGGGGCGGCTTAAGAGGAAATGTATATCCAAACTGATGTACTGTCAGAGCTGAATTAGTCATACCACGAATTAAAAAGTACTGACACATTAAGACTCACATTTAAGGCGGCCCCTCTAAAACCTCACATTATAGCCTGACGTCAGCCTCCTCCAGCCCCCGTCGAGGTCCCCATCTGTCATAATCACTCACATATGTTTTGGGAAAGGGCCCGGGGCTGTCCACGAGTGGCACCCAAACATACCCAACCCCTTCTGATGAATCCCCCACAGGACAGACACGATGTATGATGCTTAGCACACTCACACTGCCATGACACTGTTGATTAGGTCTGGTTGAGGCACAACAGATTTCCCACCCACACCCACACACCCCCACCCCGCCATATGGCTCATTCATAAAATTAACACACAAGACAACATGCTGTAATTGTGCAAACACACATACATGTGCATGTGTCCATTTCTGACAATGCTGTGCAAAGGTCGTCTGCTGTAAGAGGATAGACTAGCATTAATTACTGTATACACTCATGTATAAGCTGACCCCCTGATTTTGACCTGCAAATTTAGATTTTTAAAGAAACCCGTATATAAGCCGACCCCCTAATGTTGTTCCATCAGTTTATTTGTTTAGCAAATTACCTGTTTTTCTGGGTATTGTCATAGTATTCCTGTGATTTTCTGAAAATAATCCACATACTGGTAAACATGATATTTATTTCTGCAGATGATTACCGTAACTGACGGATCGCAACAGCACTTACTGGCCACCGCAAAATCTGCTGAATAAGATGTTTAGTCAGGAAATACATAATTCTAAGATATGATTTAAACTATTTCCCATGGGTAGTAGTAATGGGTAGTATTTTCACCCCTGGAAATTTCGTTCTCTGGGATCTGATTTGAATTACTCGTGTAAGCCGACCCCCTGATTTGCTTTGTGAAATTTGGTATTAAAAAAAAAAAAAGAAAAGCTCGGCTTATACTCGGTATATACAGTAAGCTTCCAGTAGAGGAAGCCATGAAGTGGAACTTTCAGGGGAAAAAAACATCTTGTTAGGCTCAAGATCCAATGATTCAGGCTGTTTTCATGCAGGACAAAAGATAAACTTTTGTCTTTTTGTTTCTACTTCTGATATCTCCTCCAATTTGTAATTGTCTAAATATCACATCACATATTATCTTAAGCACGTTTCAAGTCTCTTGATTTTTATAGCGTACTTGAATGAAGTGAAACCAATGTTTCAGCTGTAACATTTACCATCCAGTAGTATGCTTTGGAAAAGCATACTACTAGATGGTAATTGGTATTGGTATCATGGAAGTTGGTAGTACTGTCACGTGTTTGCAGGTTGTATTTATTGGCCTTAAACATGCAAAATTACCGATATGCTCCTTTAAGTCTTTTGAGGTATACTGGAGCCTTTAGATCATCGCTGTGCATGACGTACAGAGACAGAGGAGTAAAGAAGCTGCTGAGTTCATGTTGCAGCGATGCACAAACATCAATAAAGGATTCTGACACAGGTTGTCTCTTAACTAATTGGAAGAGGTTTTGTTCGCCCCTCTGTCCTCTCACCTTCTCTCTCTCTCTCTCTTATACCCCCCCTCCCCATCCTAACCTCTGAACTCTTTTTTTCTTTCTGCTGCTCGTGTCACCCACTGGGACAGACCATCATCTACTTATTAGCTCCCTGCCGGGCGTCCATTTGGGGGACTCGGGGGGACAGAGGGGGGTGGCGGGTTAAGAGTGGGGGATGCAGATTCCCGCGGCCTCTTTTGAAAGAGCTTTTTAAAATTTAGAAAACAAAATACAAAGAAAAATGATAAAGCCGATGTATCATCTCAGGTATGAATCTGCAATGCGAGTATATTTACATTATGTATGTGTTTATAGGCCAACGCTCTATTTTACTGTTTCTTTTGTTCTCTTTCTGTGTCTAAAGGGTTAAATAAGGTGGAGACTTGTCACACATTCATCCATACTGCCCATTGTTCTTCATTATCTCTGTTAATCATCTTATAAAGGCAGTTTTGCATAAGAATAAGGACCCCTGTGAGAAAACCTGCTCACATTAAACTAACCTAAAGCCATTTCCACACGGATAGCATAGCACATGTGTTGGAGGTGTGTTTTGCTTGTGGAGGAGGTGTGTGTGTGTGTGTGTGTNCATAGCACATGTGTTGGAGGTGTGTTTTGCTTGTGGAGGAGGTGTGTGTGTGTGTGTGTGTGTGTTGATATTTGATGACTGGTTTTCTGGCTGGCTGATGGATGACCTCTGATGTTTGGACGGGTCAGTGTTGCTCATTGAGAGGCCAGTTCAGTTCAGATCGTATTGTTCGTAATCACACCAGTAGAAGTTTTTATATGATTAAATTTGTCATGTCACGATATTGACAATGTGTAGGTATGACAACATATTGATGAATTTTAACAAAATGCACAAGAAGGAGGAAAATAACAAGCATGTGCAAAAGTAGCATGGTCAACGCCTGATGAATTAGCTCCTAAAAAGAGAGCTAGCTTTGTTGTTTGGAACTGGTTCAGCTATAAGGCTAACTGGCTAACAGCCAATGGAGGAAATGCAACAAATTTGTTTCTCCTCCTAAAATTAGAAACACTCAAGTTAATACTCTGTCAGCCAATCAGCTGATTTCCAGCACAAAACAAGCAATTCAGATAAATTCAGCCAAACAGAGCTGCAGGGTTAGCTTGTTGCTGCTATATGGAATGAGATTAGCCAAGTGGTGAGTTTTTGTCAGCGCTGACTTGTTGCTAACAGTGTTAGCTTAGCCGCTACACTCAGTTTTTCACAGGCTTGTGGTGAAGCTGCATTTAAAGGACTATTCTATACATTTTGCATGTTTGAGCCTAATATTCAATTTTCATCCATGCAATGTTACTGACAATCATTTCCCAAAGGATAAAACCATATTTCAGCTTTCCTGATATTTTGCAAAATCTCTTAATCTTTCAAAATCAAATATCCAAGTGATACACCCACCTTAAAAATCCATGTTTCTCTTGCTAATACTTACGCAGCCTTATGAAATCACACTCGTTTAAATTTTTCAATAAATGCAGGTCTTCTTTTGGGACTATATCCCCTGGTGGAGACATACATTCACTCCACGCTTTGTATTGCACTTAAATGCTAAAATTATGTAACTTCCAAAAAAACCTGAATACACGTGTTGTTCACGATGATGGATTACCTATCCCAAGAACGTTTCAAGTATCAACAAGTTGATTTTAATAGCAGAATGAACTGAAACCAATGGAGGTCTGGAAGGTAGGAAAAACATTTTTAATTCACCGTTCCAGTAGTATGCTTTGGGAAATGATTGTCAGTAACGTTACATGTATGAAAATTGAATATATTAGGCTCAAACATGTAAAATGGTTGGTTGGTCCTTTAATACTCTGATTTTATTTATTATTTATTTTTGTGTGTGTGTTGAGATGACCTGAACACACCACGTATCCGTCCTCTTGGCATCAGTTTAATGAGTGGGTGGTTGTTTAACTGTATACTGTTATTAAACTGATGTATATTTGTGAGGTTATTATAATGATGCTATTTCGTGATATTATTGTTCCATCGCTGTTCCTATGCTAATTGGGAATTGCAATCTATCTATTATCATGACGAATAATTAATATCATTGTTCAGTTTATTTTCTTTCACTTTTTAACTACGATCACAAATTAGTCATGGTTCCTCCTCAAAACAAGCCTAATAAACCAGCCACGCTCCCCACAGTGCTGCACCATGACTCATTTCCTCCCATTATTTCTCCTCAACAGAAGACTTAATGAGTAAACAAGCCATTGTGTTCCTGAGTCATTTTCTCACAGGCCTGAGACCAGGGCATGACAGGATGACACGAAACCAACACACAACCAATATTGTTATTCACCATAAAGTTTCTTTCTGGGAAACTGAAGTAGTTTTGCTCTATTCAAAAGCGGTTGGAATGTTTTTGTTTTTTTTTTAAAGCTGGGTGAGAAGCAGTGGGAATCTCATTCTAGTGTACACATCCTGGAAAAAATGTTGGCTGCAGGGCAAATTAAACGCCTTCTTCTGAATGGCAGTGGAAGCCTGTGAGGATTTTTGTGTGGAAATGCAGCACAGAGGGAGGAAACCAGCCCAGCTGCCACTTAGCGCTACCTGACTGCTTTAACAAGCAGGGTTAAACTGTGACCTCTGACCCCTGTGCAATATCCACACAAGCTGATTTGCATCTGAGATGTGACTGTTGGATTTTCCATCTTCGGATGAGGTAGTTGCTGAAGCATTGGCAGGTGTGTGTGTGTGTGTGTGTGTGTGTGTAACTGCTTAACAGAAAAAACACGAGATCCTGGTCAATTAAGATTCCAGTGCTGTGTACCAACTTTCCTGTGTTACGGCCACCATGTTGGATCTGGGCAGTGGAGGATGTGATCTGTTTTCAAATGTTTCACCAAATACACCAGATGTCTGTGGTTTATGAGAACAATAAAGTGGTTGTATTGGACACTTTGGATGTACTTTAGACGGTAAACTTGAGGAAACAACTAGAGTTAGACAGTACTAATGATTTCATGAATATTTTATGAATCCGGTGCAACAATACTACCATCGGCAGCATCAGGCATTTCAAAAATATAATTAAAATAGACCACAATTTTGAAGTATTAAATAATTTAGCATTTTCTACTGATGCCTCTGCAATTCATCATCAGGCATTTACATTATTTTGTCTCCTCCCTTTATGTTGTGTTTGCAAGTGTTAGTTTCCACATTTGAAACATGTTGAAACACAGCATGTTGACAGTATACACTTGGATATGCTGAGGTATAATTGCATATTTGAGCATAAATACCTCTGGTAAAATGTGTGTGTATGTGAGCATATTGTATAGTCTTTATGTCTCTCTGTGCAGCTCAAAAACACCTACTGATTTCTAGGTCAATTAGCATTCCAGTGTCCATTCCAGTGTAAAGCCCCAGAGGCATGCTGGGATGTAACAGATGCTTAGTTTGAACACAGAGCCATCCTACCATGTCAAACTGGCTTTATAATGCGAAGATAAAGCTCACAAGAATGCCGGCCTTCAGGTTTTGGCTGACTTTAAACAACACTGAAAAAAAAAGTGAAATTCTCTCTCCGCTCGGAAACGCACACATAAAAACGAAGCACATGACCTGCCTGAGGAAACAGAAATGTCAGTGTTGAACAGTGACCTTGACTAATCTCAGAGGAAGGACCCTGCATCAGAAAATGGACCAATGCCAGGACAGAGCAGTCCACACTAGAACGAGGGCCAAAGTGGACTGGACCAGAGCCAAAGTGGTGACTCGGTCAGCGGGTCAGATTTAGGTGGCGGTGGCTAATGGAGGAGACGAGACAAGACAAGATTAGATGAATAGAGAGGACAGGACAAGAGAGGAGGAAATAAGGAAAGAAAAATGGAGGAGGGGAAAAGTAAAGAAAGGGAAAGGAAAGGAGATGAGAGGAGAAAGGAAATAAGAGTATAGGAGATGAGGGGAGAGGGAGGAGATGAAAGGAGATGAAGGAGGAAGGAAAGGAATTAAAAAAAAGCATGAATTGCTTTAACAGATGAAATGAGCTTTTGTCAACATCTAAATGTAGAGACAATCAAGAAAATAATGTAAATACCTCATGGAAAAGACATACAAACACTGACACACAGTGAGTTATCGGCTGAATAGCAGCATTAGCAGGACTTCTACGATATAAATGAGACCTAGCAATCAGAACTTCGATATGCTGGTTTTCAAAACAGCAAACAATGATGGAGGCCAAATTATCTGCAGATGTTCTATTTCCAGCAATGATGTAGTTAGTTTAAAGTTACTCATTTTCATCAAGCGGCTGCACAAGTTTGTCTACCCTTTGTTTATTCCAGGTGGGATTGTTATTGTGATACTGAGGACGTTTAGGTCAGCCTGCTCCAGATGTTGGCGGATTGTGAGAAAGAAGTCTGCAGCTCTCAGTGTTTTTGGGAAGAAAAGCATTATGGGTGATTAGTCAGCAGGGAGGAGTGGGCTGGTGTGCTCCCTGAATGTGATCTGATCGATGCTGCTCGCATAAAAAGTCAGGAAGAGTTGAAAGTTGAAAACTAGGTCATCATCTCTTGGGATGCAGAGATGGATACTAGAGATAGATAAGAAAAAAAGTGCTCTAAAATTAATAACGCATTTGCTTATCTGTGTTTTTCTCGCCATCAAACTGAAAAATGTAAATCTGGATAGTGAGAACATTGTTTGATGCGAAAAAAACAAACCACAAACTGCCTGTGAGATTATTTTCAAATGAGCTAATGCATTTAAAAAAACCGATGGAGGATTTTCACTTCTGTTTTACAAATCCTGCTGCCTCCTGCCTCTTCACCGCTTGATGTAAGTTTCTTACTGCTGAGGATTAAGGAGTGTGGAGGCATGAGAGCTGCAGGAGAAGGTGTATTGCGGGGGGATTTCCTCACTCTGCAGCCACGAGGAACACTCATGACTTCAATTCTCTCCCCTGACGACCAATTTAAGTGCAGCACCGGAGGGGAAATTATGTCATATGAAGCGCGTTATAGAGAGCATGTAGGCCATATAGACGAATTATGAAGCAATTGAGCAAAGTGTTTAAATCTGTTTCCAGCAGCGGCTTGAGCAGCAGAACAGACGTATCCAGCAGCTGATGTTGTATTCTGTGGAGACGTACAGTCAAGACTGAAATATGCTTTTTAAACAGATATTTACAGACACAAGCTGAGGCGGAAACGTTATGAGCGGACGTGGAGATTTCATCCTCTTTTTCTGATTACTACATTTCTGATTAGCATGACATGTTCTAGTTCCTCTTTTCGCATTATATGGCAAAAAACATTTCATCTGGCGAGTTTTAATTGTGTTTTTTTGCTGTGCTTGACAACAGATTTCCTCTTTTGTGCCGTGTACAAAATTCGCTGCATCCATCAACGGAAGCACATGAAGTTCAGTCTTGACGGAAAGCTTCTTCTTCTTCTTCTTCTTCTTCTTCTTCTTCTTCTTCTTTAAAGTGTTGTGGAGCTTTCTGATGGCTTGGTTTGCCTGCCTTATTCTTCTTTTGACCTCAGTTCTGCACCACAACCAAGCCCATAATTGAAACTGTGCACTTGTTTTATTCATTCTGCTGAGTAGAATATTACACTCAGGTGGAACTGAATATCACCAGTGATCAATAAACAGCTGGAATCTGTTATTTCTTTCATTGTAATCACATTACGTTTATCATTTGATAAAATCTTTAAAGATTTCATTGCAGAGTCTGAGACAGACAAAAGGCTTGTGGATTTTTTGTACTCCTCACCTCCGGTTCCTGCTGCACACCTGGCCATTTGAGGAGAGGGAATCTCTCTCTCAGTTCTTTACCTGATATAAAAAGTTTTTTTCAGGAGTTTGTCTTTGTTTTCATAGCGAGCTTGGGCTGCATCAGGAGCCGTTGATGTGTGGGCCCGTAAAGCCCTTTGAGACATTTTATGTGATATTGGGCTATACAAATAAACTTGACTTGACTTTTTTGTTTGAATTTGGTTGAAAGTGAAAGATTTATAGATGTGTATCTTAGGTTACATAGCTATAAGCGTTTTAACAGAATTCTGATGGCTCTCTGTCAACATGTAACAGGTTTGACAGGATGTCCTGGATATATTTGTTGGTATAAAAGTTACCCAAAAGCAGTTAAAACGTGACATCCTTTACACACATTGTTATTTACTGCAGCAACGGCAGCTTTTTGTACTTCTGCTGACTCCCCTCGTGTTGGGGAATTCCGTCAATGGTCTTCCTGCAATCCCTTGTACAAGTTTAAATTTATCAAACATCAAGGGAATAACTGATTTGAGAAATAAATCTATAAGGGAGGACAGTGAGAGATGAGAAGGAAGGCGGGAAAGGAGAAGAGTGTGGGAAAAGAGCTAACGAAGCGAGATAAAAACACATTCTTTCAGCACATTAACCCTGCTAAGATACAGTATATCATGCTAAATCCCCCTCAGCTCTCCCTCCTATTAACCATTAGCAGCAAGGGCCATGTGTGTTATCATACTCACACACATTCTGACATTTATCCTGTGGACTTTTACCAAGGCAATAATGTAGCATGTTTATGGCAGTGAACTTTCCAGCAATTTAAACATCCAAGATTAAGTCCACTTTTCACCTTGAAATCATATGACAGTAGTCACAAAGTGCCACCTAAAGGTGCTGCGCTTCTGAGATAACAGAAATAAAAAAGGCTTTATCAATTAACACATGCTCTCTGGGTGCTGATTCAGGCTCTGGGTGCTTTCAAATATAAACTGTAGACTGATAAACCTTGTGCTAATCTTCTTTAGTTTATTGCCCGACATATACAGTAGAGAAATGAATATATATGCAGTTTTATAATTCATAATCATTGGACTTCAGCTGCAGAATTTGTGAGTTAGCTTCCTTCATGGTATGTCAGTGAGCAGGTCTACAAACAAGAAAAATATTCTGGAATCTATTCTAGCATCCAATGAAAATATCTGCCAACACAGTAAGCATAAATTACTTAGTAAAATTTTCTAAAGTTGCAATAAAAATCTATCCAAAGCATCATGGCAATTTTGACTTATGCATCTTTAGACCTTGATTTTCATGGTTTAGCTTCATATTAGTAGAATATGTGAGCAGATTGGGGCGAACGACACGAGGCAAATCAAGCCCTTGGTTAATAAAAAATAAGACTTGGAATAATGTTAACGCGTGATCTTGAGACTTTGACTTTTTTTTTTTTTTTTNTTTTTTTTTTTTTTTGCAAGGCATTGTGTAAATCTTTTATATGCAGGTGACGGTTTGAAGGTTTCTCACCTTCCTCTGCTGCCTGCTGATCATTTTTCATTCAGTGTTATTTTCCTCCTCATGATTTGATCAATTTCTCACACAGCCTCGGGAATCTGCTGAAGGAACATTGGCTGTGACTTTGTGGAAGGACAGACACATTTTCCAGCATAATTGAAAATGTCATTTTATTCTCTCTAGCCTCCATTTTTACACAAGAAATAAAAGGAGGAAGAGGGGGAGTCTTCTATTTATTCATCCATCCCCCCGATAGACTCTGTTCTTGTTTACCCTCTGTGTGGTGCATAAACATTTTCAGATTTGCAGACTTGCTGCCAGCACCCATCGCTGGCTGCCTCCCTGCAGGCTCTGCAGCTAAATCCTCCCACTAATCTCCAATTAAAATGATGATAATAGGTGTTTGCCCAACCCAGTGCCCACTGCTGCAGCCCTGCCCTCCTTCACCACCTCCCATCAAATCTGTCACAGGGGACTCACACACACACGCACACACACTCACGCAAACCTCGTTAGGCCCTCTCCAAAGTGCAAAGGATTGACCTCGACTGAACCTACTTCACAAACTAATTTCTGCGAAAACAAAGGAGGATTAGCAGAGATTAAGATGACAGGTTTGAGGATTGACAAGTAGCTGGCATAGGCCAATTATAATAACTGCCCTAACAAAAGTGGACTGTGGCTAATCCAGTGGCTATGGTTAGCGTCTGGATCTGCTCTGCCCTCAAACTGTTATTTAGCTAATACCGCTGACTGTACTTTAAAAGACGTACATGACACAGAGAGTATCAGGCAGTTTGCTGCTGCTCAAAGACACCGACAGCTTTGATCTCACAGAAAAGGCAGAATAGCAGCAATTACAATCTTATGCCATAGGAGACTTAGATTTCTCTTTTGATTGCCACAGTACACTTCAAAAGACATAACATGAAATATCAAAACAGGCTGGTGGTGAACATGTCCTAGAATACCATATATATACACAGCGTAGCCCTTTAGAAGCGGTTCATGCTAGTAGAGGTGCAGAATGGTCACAAGTCACCGCTAGCACAGCGATATGAGAGGCTTACAATCGATGGAGAGAAGAGACGACAGTTACTGTCATTTATTTTGCCATAAAAAGAAGGAAAAGAAAATGAGAAGGATTTATGCTGCATTCACAGACCTCGGAAGTTGAATTTTTCCCAGTTGGAAGTTCCAACTTCCAACCTCAAACTGTTCCAGCCAAATGTAATCAAAAAAGCATAGCTGAACACCAGTAAATACTGTAAAATTCATTAAACATCATAATAAATGCTAATAAAGTTAGATTACAGGACTGTTTGGTTGTGTCGTTTTACAATGATACCCTCTGGACTCCAGAAGCACTTTCTGGGCAGTTTTTGCTCCTGTCACATTTTTACTCACTGTGGCTCATTTTTCACTGTACCTGCAAGTCCTGCACCTCTATGGAAACAGCACAATCATGGCTATATGTAGGAAGAGCTCAAAAATGTCTTTTCTGCAGTATAACACAGTTATAATGTCATAATCATAAAAAAGAAAAAAACGTAAGTTGAATTTCTTTGATAATTTATTTTTTTGCAAAAAGATGTAATCTATATATACAACATTTTTCCAAGTGCCCACAAATGTTACCAATACTGTAAAATTAAAAAAAGGGACTATACATACTGAACTATTTACATTTTTACAACCTGTAATCTTTATAAACAATAGGCTTAGTGTGCCTGCTGCAGTCTGCATTCAGCCAGTGACTCGCTGAATTGTTGTCACATGACTGTTAAAGAGAACAGAGGTGCTCCAGGCTTGCTAGTTGCGGCACAAAATGCAGAATTTGTTGCTTTTTACAGAATTTGGATTGTACAAAGGGTTTATTTTTAGGGAATTTTTAAATGAGACATTTATAATAAAGTGATTTTGAGGAAATATCACTATNGTTTATTTTTAGGGAATTTTTAAATGAGACATTTATAATAAAGTGATTTTGAGGAAATATCACTATTAGTGATATTTATTTATTATTATTATTTATTTATTTTTAAGGAAGAAGGTGGAAAAATCTGAGTTCTGAGGTCTGTCGAATGCAGCATAAGTACCAGAGCGAAAGTCAAGCTCCGCCTGCTGGCCCCTCACTAGTGATGTAACCCGTCATGTGATATTTTGACGAGTTACAGACAGGAGGAAGCATCAGCAGACAAAAGACAAAATATGCCTTTGGGGCCCAAACAAGCCAGAGTCACTGCGTCTTCACAACTTTTTAAGATGTCCTTTAGCCCTGAAAGTTCTGCTTCCTGTGAAGTATACTGGGGCCTTTGTGTGTGTGTGTGTGTGTGTGTGTGGGATCATGCAGAANCTTCCTGTGAAGTATACTGGGGCCTTTGTGTGTGTGTGTGTGTGTGTGTGTGGGATCATGCAGAATAAGAATAAGAGGACAGTCTTCAGCAGATTTGGCGTGTGCTCACCACATGTGGATCAGGAAAGAGGAGCATGCTTTCATCCTCGCCCATGCCTGCGACCACATGTCTGGGTCAGCAAACCATCCCCTCTCTGTGATTAATACTCAAAGTTTAGGAATCCCCCCCTCCACCCCCCCACCAGGGTCTGAGATGTGGCTTCAAAACTCCCATCGGGGTCACTGTGAAGCCAATTAAATCTCTCTTAGTTAGCTGAGAATGTGCCGTGGGAGGAGGGCGAAGAGTCAAAATCCTACCCAAACCTAATTACAAAGTCAGGGAGCTTCCTCTCGCAACATTTTCTGACCCCTCCCCCCTCCATCGCCCATCCACCCACTTCTGTCCCAACCTCACCTCGTCTTCATCTGTGAGCCCCACTGTTTCATTACGGAGGCCCTTTTAATTGATGAAAGAGAGTGAGAAATGCAACTTCAAACCACAGTCTGGCTTTAGACGCTTATAAAAATGCCTGAGAGATTGGAGCTCTGCACAGCCGCTCATTCATTAGCCGCTGCTACCTCACATCAGCGCTCATTAATCAGCCTGATTGTGAGAATGCCTGCGTAAACACCGGCTTCCCATTCTTTCAGATACATTGTTGTTATTTTCTTATTTTGGTTTGCACGTTAAAGGACCACACCTGTGATTTTGCACACTTGAGCCCAATAAACTACCTGCAGAGACTTATAGCACTGCCAACCAACTTCCAGAATCCAAATATTATTTTGCCAGATAAACTTGTGCAAGGTACGCTTCAGGGATTCATCTTCCACACATGCCCATCAATCAGACGTGGATTTCCTGAACCACACGATGTCGGTGGTGTCAAAAAACCAGTTCCAGGCTCTGTGTCGATCTCCTTTTAGTAAAAAGCCTTTATTTTTTGGGGGGGGGCTTACAGCATTTTAAAACAATAAAATGCACTTATGCGTATTGGCTATCTGCTTTCATCATTAAGCATTCTGATGAAGACAGATAGCCGATTTATTGTTTTAAAATGCTGTAAGCCCGTCAAAAAATAAAGGCTTTTGCCTGGAACTGTTTTTTTGACACTGCCAGCATCGTGTGGTTCAGGAAATCCATATGTCCAAATTATTTTGCCAAATCCTCTGATCTTTCAAAATCAAACGATCAGCTGATACATCCATCTTAAAATTCAATTCTGCTAACACTTTTGCACAATTGTAGAAGGCACGGTCATTTAAACTTCTCTGTCTTTTCTCCTGGGACTATATTCCCTGTTGGCTCCATAATTTTCTTCTGAGCAGCTCCATGTTGGATCAGTTAAATTAAGCAACTTCGACGAAAGAAGTTATTGGGTTCAAAAATGCAAAATCACTCGTATTTTCCTTTAAGGAGATGGAGGAGAGGAGCTGTTGTTTGCACAGACTTGACTGTTGGAGTGAAAGCAGAGCTGACCTTTATCTGACAGGTGGTTTCGTGGGCTCAGGCAGAGTCCGCCTGTGAGGCTGAGGAGTCTGAGGAGTCCGGATCAACTCACTTTAGAGAGATTCTCGCAGCTTTCTGTGACGTGCTTTGAGTTTTAATGTTCATTATGACAATTAGAGGCTGACGTGCTTCATTTCTGAGGATTTCTAACAGCCTTACGCCTTGTCAGTGCAGATGCAGGAATGATATAGGTCAACACTGACATTGCGTCCTCCGTTAATTCCCTTGTTGTCTGTTTGAAAAGGGCAGCTGACGGGGACTGAAAGAAGATGATAACACACTCACAACCGCCATCTCCCCACTGAATTCTTCTCCTTAATTAGAAGGCTGGAGTTAATTGATTGTTTTGGCTTCACATGCACGTCAAGGGAGAATAATGTTTACAATGCCTAAACTATGCTACTTTAAAGAGAAGCGAGTTTACCTCATCAGCCCACCTAAACCGCCAAGCCTGCCTTCCCCCCCCCCAANCTCTTCCTCCTCCTCCACCTCCACCTCTCCTTATCCAGCCTCAAACCACACCCCAGTGAAAATCCATATAACTGCAGAAATTGCAGGGCAGATGCCTTTGAGCCACACTGATTAAAAGACCCAACAACCCCATTTCAAAGAGAACGTAAGCAGCGTTATGAGCACACCGCCTGCAGTGACTCAACCCAAACTGTTATTACACCTACCTGATGAAGCCCAGCCGTTTCATCTTTCCGTGCTTTCCAGCGCTGAGATAAGCCCCGGATCGCTGAGGGGAGCTAAGTGCCCTTAAAAGCGTCCTTAAGCGGTTAATAAGTATGTACTAATGACCCCCAAATACGCTTTTATCAGCATGAAAAAGGCCTGATAAAGCCTGTAGCATATCTAAAGGGTGAAGCCGTGTTTTGATAGGAGGTGCAGAAAGGCTCATAAATCTGCAGCTGTCAGAAAAATGAGAGCATGTTAGCAGAAGAGCTGCAACTGCAACATGCAGGTACAGAGGCAGCCGCTAACATGTCAGCAGTAGAAGAAATACTCAAATCCACTCCAGAAGTAGAATAATCGGGGTAAAATGTACTCAAGTATCAGAAGTAAAAGTACACACAAAGTTAAAAATCTATCTTTATCTTTTTTCATTACGGCATTTTAGGGATTGTCATGATTTTAAATGCAGTTGTTTTAAGAAAAGAAGGAAGGAAACAAAGATTGAGGGTAGGAAAAAGAAACAAGGAAAGGACAGTAAAGGAGGAAAAGATGGAATCAAAGAAGGAAAGTGGGAAGTAAGGAAGGAAAGGACAACTAACAAAAATGAAGTTTGGAAAGAAAGAACGAAAGGCTGAGCAAGAGGAACATCATAGAACAGATGGAAAAGGAAGAAAGCAGGAAAAGAGAGAAATAAAGACAGAAGAAAGGACATATGGATGAAAAGATAAAAATCTAAATAATGATAAATAAGGTAATATCACTTATATTTTATAAATTATCTCATTTTGAGTTTTACAATCCATATCTTGCAAAGTAGAGAAAAAGTATAAACTCAATTAAAGTATCAGTACCCAAGTACTTTTACTTGAGATGTACTGCAGTATTTGGTTGTTTGTGTGTGTGTGTGTGTGTGTGTGTGTGTGTGTGTGTGTGTGTGTGTGTGGTGAAAGCAGCCTGTAGCGTCTGAGGATCCAGATGCTTCTTTTCAGAGATAAAATGTTTCGGCTCTGATAAGCAGAAACATGGAGGCGTCTGCTCCGTCTCCACTCGTTTACCCGCTGCTTTCACGCACCCTTTTTTCTTTTCTCCCTCCTACTTTCCTTTCTTTCCTTCCTCCTGTTGTGTCTTTTTGCCTTCCTCTTATCCTGTCCTTCAGTCTTTTTCCTCTCATTTTATCTCATTTCCTTCCTTCCTTTTTCTTTCTTGCTTTCTTTTTTATTCCCTCCTTTCTTACCTAAAGAAGTAAAGTTGACATTTGTACTTTGAATATTTCGACCAGAGGAACCAAGTCACAAGTAAGTCTCGAGACTTGGCTCACGTCAAATCCCAAGTCAAGACAGACAAGTCCAAGTCAAGTCACAAGTCCTAAACCTGTGTTTTGAGTCCTACAGAAGTCACGATACACACTCATCTACACACATAAGGCGTGTAGCCGAGTCACATGACTTGGGCTCGGCTTGGACTCAAGTCACAATTTCCTTGACTTGAGATCTGAAACAACTGAAAAAGACTTTTAACTCGACTTTGACATCAGTTACTTCTGACTTGACTCGTCTCAGTCTTGACTTGGTACTTAATTTGGGACCTGAGTGACAGGTCCCTTCCTTACTTCCTCATGTTCTTCTTTCTCCCTTTCTTTTCATATTTCCTTCTCCTTCTTTCTCTCTTTCTTTCCTTCCTTCCTTCCTTCCTTCCTGTTCTTCTTTCTCCTTTTTTCTTTCCTTATTTCCTTCTCCCTCTTTCTCTCTTTATTTCCTTCCTTCATTCCTTCCTTCTTGAGTACCATTATCTTTCCTTCCTTCCTGCCTTCCTTCCTTCCTCACGTTCTTCTTTCTCCCTTTCTTTCCATATTTCCTTCTCCCTCTTTCTCTCTTTATTTCCTTTCTTCCCCATTATCTTTCCTTCCTTCCTGCCTGCCTTCCTTCCTTCCTCCTGTTCTTCTTTCTCTCTTTCTTTCCATATTTCCTTCTCCTTCTTTCTCTCTTTATTTCCTTCCTTCCCTCCATCCTTCCTTCTTTCCTTCCTTCCTGAATGCCAGTATCTTTCCTTTCTTCCTTCCTTACTTCCTCCTGTTCTTTCTTTCTTTCTTTCTTTCTTTCTTTCTTTCCTTATTTCCTTCTCCCTCTCTCTCTTTATTTCCTTCCTTCCTTCCTTTCTTCCTTCCTTCCTCTTTTGTTATTTCTTCCTACTTTGCCTTTCATCCTTGTTGCTCTGTCTGCCCATTTTTCAGCTCTTCCTTTTAGCTTCTCTTTGTTCTTTCCTTATTTCATTCCTTTCCTCTTTAACTGATCCTGTTGGGTGAAAAACCTTCTTTGTCCATTTTTTGTCAGAGTGTTAAATTACCAAATGATAAACTGATAAATGATAAACTCTTTTTCAGTGTGTGCTTTTGATACTTTGGTAAATTTATTGGAAAAACTTTCACTGAGGTAAAGTGTTTTAGCACTTCCTCCTCCTCTGGCATTAAGTTGCCTTTCACAGCTTTAAAATTCTCTGGAGCTTTTTCTAAAGCGGCGAGGAGGCGAGCAGTCAAGGTCAGGCACGTATTTGTTGCTCCCCGTTGCTCGATTAATTATGCCGCTTCACCAAATGTCCTCGTTTGATTGAAAATCACTTCAGGTAACGTTCCCGGAGTAAATTATCCTGCGAGTGGGAAGCAACTACATCGACAAGGTAAACTTCCTGCAAACGTTAAGGACAAGTTCAGTGGGACTATGCGGGGAGGAGGTTAAAGCAATGAATGGACACCAGAGACAGAGAGAGAGAAGGCAAAATGAAAGAAGAGAGGAGGCATTGTGTGTGTGAGCAGACCTCCTCAGACTTAATTACCACTCATCCATTTTCATTCAGTCCTCGCACGGTCAGGCGGGGGATGGTGGGACAAACAGAATAAACCAGACTAATGAAGACGTGTTAGTCTTGGATAAAATAAATGCAGAAACTAGTTGAACAAGTGAACTCCTGAACTGTAGACAGATCACAGTTTAATTTTAATTTGCCATTTTTCTGATTTTGAAGATCTCTTGTGGCCTCTTTGCTTCTCTTCAGACACTCAGCAGATGTTAGCTATTTATTTTTTCTGTTATTTGCCAACTTTCTTACCAGTAAAGACAGTCATCTGGAGGCCTTTTGGCAGTAAACATTACTTAAATTAGGCAATCATCATTTAAAACCAGATATCATTCCATTACATATAGATTAACGCAGAGTTTTTCTCACTATCACGTGTTATTGCAGTACATCTGGCACATAGCAGTAGTTAGTGAACGAAGATGGCGGTCAGGTGCTGTTGCATGTTCCTTGCGTAGGATCATAGAGAATTTTAATTTGCTGGAAATGAAATTTTAGGACGTTGACAGCAGCAGACAGGATGTAAAGTCCCCTCAGCCTTCAGCTGCATCCCTGAATGCTGATGTAACGTGGGGGTAAGAGCGAGCACGAGGAGTGTATGCTCATTTTTAAAACATTCCTGACAGGATCGCTGTGTGTGTGTGTGTGTGTGTGTGTGTGTGTGTGTCAATGTGTCAATGTGTAGGACAGTTTTTAACAAGTTCCAGCTTATGTGCACCTCAGCCACCTGTCAGATTCTCCAAAAGCCTCTGAGTGCTCAGATAAACCAGGAAAGTGAATGCAACAACAAAATATTTAGTTCATATCCACCTTTTTTTCCTTTTTTTTGTATTGTTTCGTTCTGTATAGCAATTATAATTATTTCTCCTGAGCTTTAAAGTTAAACTACATAACTTTTGAACAAAAAAAGAAATTGCACATTCTTTCTCATGCTAAGTAAAAGTTGAATATATTAGCAATATAAACACAACCAGCGTTGTTAAATACACTCAGGAATCGTTTCTGCTTGTACTGCTTTTGCATCTAGAACATAAATTAGACCTGACTGATTTCTGTTGTTATGATAATGTTGGCATATGGAGTTATGTTAAAACTAAGGTTGTAAACCGCTTTTGTGTGCTTTTGCATGTATATGTGTGTGTATTTGTATGTAAGGGTGAGTGGAGACTGCTGCATGTGTTGCCAAGCGACAGTGACATGTAGGTACATTGTTTTTATCACACTTGGGTACACACACACACACACACACACACACAGATTGCCCACACAACATGCTCGACTCTCGTCTGCTCAGCCAAGCTCAGCGTAAGCTTACGGCCCCCTAAGGATTCACGGTGTTGACGGGCTGAGCCATCAGCAGTGTGTTCTGGGGGNGGATCAGACCCATTTCCTGGTGGACAGGAAATTTCACTTCCTGTCTTGATTAATGGGGGACTGTTGGATCACATGGAGCACTGAGGGGCCTCACGCAGAGCGCCTGCATTTCACCCTGAATGTCAACATCTTCCTCTTTTCCTGCTCTGGGAACACTTGAGAAAAATAGTTTGTGACACGCATATATCCTGCAGTGGTATAGATAATATCTTTAAAGGACAATACCAGTGATTTTGCATGTTAGAGCCCAACCCGACTTAAACTTGATTTACTGGAAACTATTTCCCAAAATATACTGATTTACCAGTAAATTTTACAATTGTTTTTCCTGCCTTTACTGCCTTTGTTTTTAGTTCCAGTACGCTATTAAAATAAACTCAGAGAGACTTGAAATGTGCTTCAGATAAGTAATCCATCACTGCGAACACTACGTCTATTAAGTTTTTTTGTTGAACTAACTTTATTTAACTGGTCCAAGAAAATTATGTCTCCACCAGGGAATATAGTCCCAACAGAGAGGCTTTTACCGAACAATTACTGATTTTCCCTTCCATATTCGGACATACGTTTTAGCAGGCGAAACATTGAATGTGAAGGTGGTTGTATCACCTGAACATTTGATTTAGGGGATTTAGCAAAATAACAGGAAAACTAAAATGTTGTTTTATATTTTGGAAATTATTTGTCAGTATAGCATAATGTGTATGTCGGTTGTATTTATTGGGTTTAAACATGCAAAATCGCTGGTATGGCCCTTTAACAGCATTACAGTACTGAATGCCTGTTTATTTCACGACTTCCCACATCCCCAGTGTGTGAGTGTGTGTATCTTGTGTAGTTTGTGCAGCGTGAGGGTCATGAGGCAGTAAAACTGGTGTTTCTCAGCCTCCTGTCACCAATCAGGAGTTGTTTCAGGGCAAAGAATGTAAACAATGAACAGAGCTGGACTCCTCAAAGCTGCAGGAATGCGGCGAGCGGCCATGTGCTCTGCAGTCGCTCACCAACGGGACCTTAGACTTGTTACAAACCAGGAACCTCAGACACACGGGGGGAGTCCACAACTGGCGAGCAGCTTTGCCATGCATTTCACTGATGAAAAGTGCGAGAGGGGGCGTAGGAAGTGAGAGGGGAGGGAGCGAGGAGAGGTGCATTTTAAGATTTCATGTTCTCCTCCAGCCCCCACAGTTTGCAGATAAAGGTTGCCGGTTGCCAAGGTGACTCGCCAGAGAAAGGGAAAGTATCTGGCTGTGTTTCGCCTGCTCTTGTGCAGGAAGCTTAGAAGCCAGAGGCACAGATAAGATGATTTGAGTCCCTCCTCCGCAGGACAAAAGCCGTACGCATGATATACTGCCTTAAATACCTCAGGACACGTTTAGCTATTCACTCTGAAGCCGCTTAAATATGTGAAATATGCGGCGGTGAGAGCAGCCTGTAAAGTCAGTTCATTATCATCTACTTTCTCTGTTAATAGACTTTAATCTTAAAGGACCATACCACCCATTTTGCATGTTTGAGCCTAATATATTCCATTTTCATACATNTTTAATCTTAAAGGACCATACCACCCATTTTGCATGTTTGAGCCTAATATATTCCATTTTCATACATATAACATTAGACAATCATTTCCCAAAGAAAACCGTATTTCAGCTTTTCTGATATTTTGCAAAACCTCTTAATCTTTCAAAATCAAATATTCAAGCAATACACCCACCTTAAAAATCAATGTTTCGCCTGCTAATAGTTAGGTAAAATTATGAAGTCACAGTCATTTAAATTTTTCCATAAACGCAGGTCTTGTTTTGGGACTATATTCCCCGGTAGAGACAAACATTCACTCCATGCTTTTTATTGTGCTTAAATACTAAAATTACAAAACTTTGAAAAAACCTGAATACACATCTTGTTCATGATAATGGATTACCTATCCCAAGAATGTTTCAAGAATCAACACGTTGATTTTAATAGCAGAATGAACTGAAACCAATGGCAGTCTGGAAGGTAGGAAAAACATTTTTAATTCACCATTCCAGTTGTATGCTTTGGGAAATGATTGTCAGTAAGGTTATGTGTATGAAAGTTGAATATATTAGGCTCAAACATGCAAAATGTTTGGTATGGTCCTTTAATATATCTAAACAAAACCATGGATAAATGTGATGCAAATAAAGACAAAGAGGCAAAGCTTTACAGTCAAGAGGAAAAAACTCTTATGTTTATTAGCCATGAATTTCACATTGTGAAAAGAATCACATGTACAAAATAATGCCATTAAAAATAGAAATAAAACTTTAACATGAAAAAAAAAAAAAAAGAGAAATCAATGCACAATGACAGTGATTTTCATCTGAATTTACATTATGAAGTGAACCACATCGTGTACGACTCCAATCAGAGCCAGTTGGATTTTCGGATAAAGCGAGACAAGGGGGGCAAGAGTAGCAATGGGAAATGCCACTCAGCAATTAGGTGCAAATTGAAGGGGTATTCATTACTTTCCGTTGCCCGGGCAACTTGTGTTCTTTAGGAAAGAAACCCAGTTATCTGATTGGTGGAGTCAGTGGCTCAGTGAGCTGTGAGGTCACCATCATGGAGCCAACGGGGTCCCCATACAAATCCTAAAATTGCTATAGGACTTGTGACTGAACAGGAATTTTCAGGGTTTTCCACCAATTAATCTGATTTAAGACTCGATGACAAATGAAAGTTTTAAAAATATATACATTTTCCACCAAAACATTACCTCTTACATTGAAATTCCATTAATATTCAAATGTAAAACGTCGATGTTCAGGTCAACTAGACAGACATACAGACAGAAACATTAATGAGAGGTACGAAGTATTCAGTATGCAAGTATTTAAGACATTATCTTTTTTTTTTTTTTTTTTTTNTTTTTTTTTTTTTTTTTTTTGTTTTTGTTTTGGGTCTTCAGGAACTTGCAGTTTTTCTTATTTTGAATGTGTGCATCACTGACACGATGGTGAAAAGCACTGCGGTGTCTGCCCTTATCAATGCACAGCTGAATGGATTTAACCAAGCATCTTTCTTAGCCTAATGCTGAGGAAGAAGACAGAGCCTTCAGGGTAAAACACCTAAAACACCCTGAGGAGCCACGTAAGCACATGACCGTCCTCCAGCCATCTGCAGGACAGCTACCCAGACGCTCTCATTTTAACTATCTCAGGGTTACTCCTGACAGCCCTGATAGATACAGGGTCACATCCTGCACCATTCCAGCAGCCTTATCGCATTAATGCTCCGCAACATGTTGTTTAGTTGTTGCAGTTTGGGCTGATTTAAGGCAGGCTCGGCAGGAGGTTAAAGAGTCGATCAGAAGTAAAAATTTCCTTAAACTCAGTTCATCCTTCTTCTTCTCAGCGACCCTGTGGCCTTACCGCCTCACTCCACCAGTAATCTGAACCGTGCTTCCTCATCCAGCCACGCTCTGACATAACCAAAAGCCCTGGGAGACATCTGTCCCCTTTAAAAAAAACAAGTTCCTCTTGGAAAAAAGCCTGAACTGTGCAAAATGCAGCCCAACTGAGATCAAATCAACCACAACACCTGGCCATGCATGACATACCCTAAAGAGACATCCACACTATGAATGCAGGCAGAGGAAATAAATAGGATTAAACATATTAATATAAAGTAATCATCGTCATAAATTAAGACTCAGGAAGTACACTGCAGCGAGTTTAAAGAGAAACTGATTAACTCTCGTTTTAGGTTAAGGTGATTAGATTTGTGTGACAGTAGCGAGGTTCATGCCAAGTTTCCTGAATCACTAGTGAACATGCTCTAAAAAGGGTTCCGCAAGCGAGCCGCTGTTTCTATCAGAATAACAAGCACAGCCAGTCCTTTACAGTGTTTAGAGTACAGCTGAATGTGACAGTGAGCCCTTTCTGAAGTGTGAATACTGCCTGGGGTTTAGTAACTCTGCGGGCATAACTGCAAAGCTGCAAAGTCATGACCCTGAGGGACCTTGACCCCATGCGGGCCAGAGTCCTCCTCAACCTCAGCCGATGCTGCTTATCAACACCTTGCAGCAACAGCAAAGCCTCCAGAAGAGAAACTCACTGTTAAAATAAGGTCCAAAAACTAAGATTTGGGGATGGCGGGGACAGGGACAGTGGACCTTTGTGGATGGAGGGGAGGGGGAAATCTGCTCCTTCATTGTGCAATCATGGATCAGCTGGATTCAGTGTCATTCTTTAGCACACCAATCATTGTGTTCTACCTCCCTCACTGTAAATAATACGTCCTTCAAGCTACACAGTGAAGTCTTAATGAAAGAGTATTTTTGTGTTTCTTTATGATAGATAAAAACATTAACGCAGATCTTCACAAGCCTGTCATGATGAAATGGGAAGTGTGAGTGGTTGAGTCCTCACATGACCGTCTGAAAAGCGTGAGTCTGATACGCCAATTGTACACAAGCTCAGTCGAAGCTCGTCTGACAAGCAGCAGTTTGTTTGGTTTGTTTGCATGAGCAACGTCCCAGCTTCCTTCTCCGAAATGAGAGATGACGCCGTTCTGGTCAAATGTCTTTGCAGGAAGGAGACAGCTGTAGGCTTCACCACGTTGATGTGTTTGCAACATCAAAATGAATGCAAGTGGCTGTACATCACTGTTCATTTTCTCTTTTTCAGAAGGAGAAAATGTGCTTCTTCACAGTCGGAGTCCAGTGGATGATGCAAAACAGGGAAATCTGAAGAGGGAGAGAAGAAAAACATGTTAAACGTGCTGGAAAGATATACAGTATTACATGCCTGAAATACGGTGACCGAGAGGGCTCACCGTACGCTACACAGAAAATGAACACGACACGTTCGTCAATTTGACGACACAAGCGTCGCATTTACTGAAATGCCGCAAATATCACATAACACAACAGAAGTGAATGAAAACACAACGGAAGTTTAACGGGAAACTTTACAAGCAGGACACAGCACAGCAGCGAGAAACGAAGTAGGCTAAGTGTATTTAAGCTTTAATAGTTTGATTATGGAATTTATATGTAATTGGATATATTTGTAAATTTGTAGGATTGGGGTTCTCAGTTAACCCTCTAATATTGCTGTTTTACGGAAATTAAACTTGTAACTGTAATTAATATGAAGCTGCAATTCTTGCTGTGTGGTCATAAAAAAAAAAACCAGGAAGGATTTCTGGTTCTGTGCTGTGTCCCACTTTCAAAATTTCCCGATAAACTTCTGTTGTGTTTTCATTATCTTCCGTTTTGTTTCCATAATTTTCTGTTGTGTTTTCATTCACTTCCATTACGTGATATTTGCGGCGTTTCAGTGTGTGTCGTCAAATTGAAGAATGTGTTGTGTTCATTTTCTGTGTAGCATACGGTGAGCCCTCTCAGCCACTGTACTGAAAGCCAAAAAGGTGACTTTTTCCGTGATATTTATGAATTATACTAAGTGCAAAAACAAATTTAAAAAGTAACCCTAATGCTCCAGGGTTAAAAAAAAAAAAAAAAAAAAAAATTCCAAATGAACTCGATGTGAAAACGCCCTAAGATACATTTAGGTTGACTAAGTCCAGACAAGAGCCTTCTACATCCTACATTACTCCCAAACTAATTCTCATCAATGGAACTTCAGCATTGTTGTTTTCTCTCTCCACGTTGATTGCCTCTCTTCCTCTAAAGACGTGTTTCCATACACTGCAGAGCTCAGACACGATCAAATAAAAGCCTGCATGCTGCAGCTCAGCTCTCTGCAACTGAGTCAGAGAGGCGCTGATTCAACTCTGTGGTAATGTTTGAAGCCATTGTTTGTGATGATGATGTATTGTATTTCATTTACTGTAAGGTGCACTTCATGTCACCACCTCCGCTGTAATCTAATACAGCACGCCAGAGTTTAATCAACACCTCTCTAGCACGATCGCAACACAAATTTAGCACTATGAGCTTCACAAAGGTCGCATTTGTTGCATTATTACTATATCAGATTGCGTCATAATATGCAGGTATTGCTTTCACTGTACATTTTGGTATATCTTATTCTGCTTGTTCTATTTCTGCAGTCTGGCGTTTGTCCAGCTTTTTATCTCTTCCTCACCCTGCTACGTTACTCTGAGTTTCAATCTGACCTTTCCACTTTTAAAGCTTCGACTTGATATATACTTATATTTTCACTGCAGATTATTACAGGCCTGGCAGCCCTCTATAATACAAACACAATAGCTATTTTAGACAACCTCAGCCCCCCCCCCCCCCCCCCCCCCCNCCCCTCCGTCTGCCTATATGGGAGGAGGGTCTTTTCCTGGCTGTTGTTGCTGGAGGACATATATGTGATGAATGAATACCGAACCCCTGAAGAGCACTTTCCAGCCAGTAGCCTTTTAGCTTAAAGAAAAATGTCTTGTTACTGAGGAAGCCTTGACGGATGTAAAACAACTGAAATCTGGAAAACTGACTTTGTGTTGATTCCACTTTGCATCAGACAAGCACTGCTATCTGCAAATGAATTATTAAATATATGGCTGCATATATACACCGTGAAATTATTAGCTTTTCTCAACCTTAAGTAGCCTGGGAACAAACTGATCTCATTCTTGGAGAGTCGCTTAGCTTCTCTGGTAACAAATGGTGTTTGAACAGCTTGATTTATACTTTCAAAAAATGACATTAGATTATTTTACATTGTGCACATGTCATACATTTGTCATTCTTTTAACTGAAAACCATTTAACGTGCCACACTGGAATGGAAACAGGAGACCAGACGAAGCTGATCGAGTTACTCTAGTCCACAGCACTTGGTAGCACTACATTCATTCAGTTACTGTGAACGACTGTAAGTTATTTTGATCTGTAATGTAGGATGGCAATATATAAGGTGATATAAGAAAGATATAATTTCCACTTTTGGTTAAAACAATTTCATGAAATTGCTTAAATATTTTAAATGTTTCCTGCTCTTAAAGGCTACATTACACTTAAGCTTTACAATTTTTTGAATTTTTTTTTTTAGATTGCTCTTGCTTAGTGAAGTGAAAAATCAGTTTTCAACTTCATTAAGGCAATAAATCATAAACAGACTGAAAAAAAAGCATAAATCGATGTACTCTGACTAGCCTTTAGGTTATGCAATTTCTTCATCTGGCGTACTTCTCCTAAGCCAGTTAAGCAATGAGTCATGTATATTAAGCAAAAAAAAAAAAAAAAAAAAAAAAAAAAGAACAGAAACTGAGTCCTATTAATTCTATCCACATATATGTATTTATGCTGTATTTGTGTATTACAGTAATCATAGTACAGAAAAAAATAGGATATTATGCATCTAAACACATTGCCTGTCTTTATTTGCTTAGTCATTACATCCACACTGCTAATGATCTTGTGTAATATTATTTGCAAGTTAATATCCCAAAAATATGTTCACGCTACATATATCAAGTATTCAGTATTGTTATGTTATATTGGATTCTGCCAATATATATAAGGGTGTACTTGCTTGAAAAGGCAAGCTGAAAAAGAGTTTTCCCAGACAAGTTTGAAGAATTCCCCTGGGAAAAAGTGTGAGAAAACTTTCTGTTCTCACAGCTACAGTCTTCTTCTGTCAGGTCTAACATACCTCCTTTCATTCCTCAGCACTTAAGACTTCTTTTCCATTCCTCCTCATTTTGTCTTTTCACTCCGCTCAGTGAATAAGCTGCCAGTTGCCATGACAGACAAGACACACAAAAAACAAATTCTGTTTTAAATTAGTGGCAAGATTATCTCCTTCACTGAACACTGTGTTGCTCTGGCTTCCAGACAGTTCAAACTCTTAGAATAGTCTTTTCAGAGACGTTACTGAAAAGAAAGAGAAGTCAAAAAATAGGTCATCATTTTCTCTCCCTCTCTTTCAAGAGCTGAAGACAGGCAGCCATTTCGGCAAATATGTTGAAATGAAAAGGACTGCCTGTGATGGTATGTGTACGGTGTGTGTGTGTGGGGGCCTTGGTTTCGGGTTCGTGTTGATGTGATGCGATGCGAGGCTCAAAGGCAGCAGGACTGCAACGCCAAAGTCTGCAGAACGATCAGGTTTGCCAGCCGACTAGCCGCGCTCCGCATACGTCTGGCTAGTTCATCATCAGAGAAGGAGAGCGAGGTTAGAAGGAGGCCAAGGAGATATAGAAGGAAGTGGAGGAGACCGCCGTGCTTAACAGTAAATTTTCACTAACAGGACAGAGACTGCGACTAGCAAGGATGATGTGTGTCTGAGTGTAGGGATTGGGGGGCAGGGTTGATGCTCTGCAGCCCTACAGCGCTCCCTCCTTCTCCTGCTGCCACTTTTCTCACTCGCCTCTTGTTGTAACTGATGATGAATGGTTTTGCACACCGCGCGAGTTGCAGGCAGCCTCCCTCGCACCCGGTGCAAGACCGTAACCTCATCAAAGGGAGGCGAATGAGTGGATTAGCCTCACCAGGATGTTGTAGTTTGCTGGTGTGTGGCTTGTCTAATTGGCAGGCCCCCTTTTCCCTCTTAGAGAGATTTCCCCCACAGGAACAATAAAAGTATCCTATTCTCTTTCAATTACCCTCTCTGTCCTTCGCCCCCATCCCCAAAGCCTCATAACTCACTTAACACACAATCAGCTATCAGTCCCAGTACCAATCCACCACTCCTCCCCCTACCTGAGATCTTCCTCTCTTCCACTGAGAAGACTAACCTGTTCGTATGTTTTCTATATCTAGAAAATGCCAAAAAAAAAAAAAAAANAAAAAAAAAAAAAAAAAGATGAAATGCAAATAGTGGAGAATCTATCATAAATCTTAAAAGTGATACTCTGGCCAAAATATATATTTTTTATTATCTGTGTAGGCTGTAAATACTGTAGTTTTTTTAATTTCATAGTTTTCTCAGCTTTGATATGCTTGTATTCAGTCCATTACAATGGATTCCAATATGACTGAATTTCATGGCACAAATAAGGTGTCGCAAACTTCTCAATCCACAATTCTGGACTAATAATTCTCCGCTGCTCAGTATGTTTGGAGCTCCTCTGTCCTTGTAGCTCTGAAATCTCCACCAGAAGCAATTAGCAATATATTGTATTTAACATAATGTCCCATAGTTTGTGTAACATAATGGGAATATGGTGTAGGAGTAGTTTAAGAGGTTTCTATGGATGTTCTGAATACTTTTTTTAAATGCTGGAATCAGTTGTAACTGACTGAATTCAAGCTGACCAAAGCTGAATCTCTGGACTAATAAGGAACAACATTTAAAAAAAACACACCTTTCAAGTAGGGTTGGACGATATAAATGATATAAAGTTGTATCACGATATAAAAAAATCTCCGATATAAAATGAAGACGTCAATATAATATCGCTAGAAAATATTGCTTGAATACAGGAAGTTAATGACAGGTCAAACAGCCAATAGCGTGTCAGAACTGGAACAAACTAGCCAATCAGGTGGCAGTGTCATAATAACAGCCTGCCCACTTCCTCAAAGCAGCATCTTGCTAAACACTGGTGAACACGGTGGTGATATCTGAGCGAAAGTCAGACAAAGATGTCAGAAAGCAATGAAACTCCAGAGAGAAAAAAGTCCTCAGAGGTAACGCTCTTTTTTTGTTTTCCGTTTTCCGATTCCAAAACGAAAATAGAAAAACAGTTCTTTTTTCGTTTTCCATTTCTCCATTCCAAAACGAAAATCAATTGGCCGTTATGTACACGGACCCAAACTAGCATACAGTCTGCTTTTTCTGCTGTGGAACCATACAAACAAACAACAAACATGAGGACATCGCGCATGCTGTAGCTTTTAGCTTTCTTTGCTGGAAAAGATATGATCAGTTGGTTATTTTTTATGTTCAGAACATGCATAAAGAAATTGTTAAAATAAATTTTAAATTCAAGTCACTTGAAANTATGTTCAGAACATGCATAAAGAAATTGTTAAAATAAATTTTAAATTCAAGTCACTTGAAATGCAGCTGAATCTTTGCCATATCGCGATATATATCGATATAGATCAATATTAAAAAAAAAAAATTGTAAAAAAAATTTTTTTTCATATTGTCCAGCCCTGCTTTCAAGCCTAGAGAGAGTGAGTATTTGATACTCAAAAGAGAGATTTGGGTGTATTACTTTAGGATAGAAACAGAAACATGAGAGGGGCAGCATAGCATCTTACCTCATGGAAAGGGGTGGAAAAAGGGTTCGGGGCTCAGGCGGGAAGATGTTTCCAGGTGCTGACGAAAGCGGTGGGAATGAGGGAGTATGGCACAGTAGTGATGCTGTTCCAAGCATCCAGCGTGGGGTCGTAGCAGTCCAGAGTTTTACACCGCTGTGTGCCAAAGTAACCACCCACCACGTACAGTTTGTTCCCCGATGCCACAGCCTGGCAGCTCATTCGCTTGGCCGTCACATCACCCACTTTAGTCCACTGGTAAGTCTCGCTGCTAAACTTATAAGCCGAGCATGCTGAGAACTCCGTGTCCCCACCCATGACAAAGATCTGGTTTCCCAGCACTGCAGCAGCCGTGTAGCGCCACGGCTGCGGGCAGGATGCGGGCACAGTCCACTGGTTCTCCTGCGGATCATAGCACTGCACCTTGGGAAGCTTGTCGTGGGTGACGCTAGTTCCTCCAAAGGCAAAGAGCTTGAGCTTGACGCTAACTACTGCTGCGTTGCTCACACCCTCTCTCAGAGGAGCCACCATTGTCCACTTGTTGGCCACCGGGTCAAACTGCTCTACTTGTTTGAGCGACACTGACGGAGAAGCCGGGAGGCAGCCAGTCGCCGTGTGACCTCCTACCACATACAGGCAGTGTTTCAGCTCAGCAGAGCCGTGGCCAAACCTGGCAATAAGCATGGGTGCTGCCTTGGACCATTCCTCATGGACGGTGTCGTAGACCCATACATCTTTGGACACGCCGTTTTCTGAGCCTCTCCCGCCTGTGATGTACACCTTACAGCCAATGGCACAGGCACTGAACTCCTTTCTGGGGCTGGGTATGTCAGCTTTGGGAATGATCTCTTTGGCTTTCTGATCCACCAGGTACAGTTTGTCACACATGAAAGTCTGCCCTCCCAGCAGAAAGAGGGCATGGCTGGTTTTTCTTGGTCTGGCACATGGGCTGTTCACTACGCCGTCATTTTGGAGGATCTTCAGCTTACAGCGGATGGCCTCATCCACTAGCTCCTTGCTCTTGGCCTGGGCATTGATCAGCTCTTCTGTCGAGACATTCTCCATGAGAAAGATGGCAGGAAGTAGGGCCAGGCGGACTGTTCTCAGAAGCTCTGGAAGGTGGGAGTGCCTCCTTTCCAGGTCATAGTTGATCCAGTTAAGGGCAGCTTCATAAACCAGTCTCTCATCTTCTGTCTCGAGCTCCTCATGCGACAAAAGCTGCACCACCATGTCTTTAGGCAGTTGGAGGAAGTCTTCTGTCTTGCAAATAGCAGGAAAGTTGCTGAGGCACATTCCCCAGGACAGCTCTGATAGCTTGGTGCACTGATGGGCATCAGACAGCAACAGCATGCCGAGGCAGTTAGAGGGGTGAAGGTTTCTCTCTAGAAATTCAGCGCAGGCATCCCGGATGTCCTGAAACTCCAGCATGTCCCCAGCCTCCAGTAGTGACTCTGCGTTCTCCTCATTGATGACCACACGTGACGAGTATGCATAATCCAGCAGCAGCTCCAAAACTTCGGGGTGGATGGAGTCGCGAAAGTCGACCTCCCTGGTCTGGCTCTCCCTCAGCCCGCCACTGAACATGGCCTCAAAGTAGCGGCTACAGGCGGCCAGCACGGCACGATGGCAGGGGNGCCCGCCACTGAACATGGCCTCAAAGTAGCGGCTACAGGCGGCCAGCACGGCACGATGGCAGGGGAAGGAACGGCTACCGGCATGAAGCAGGACATCTGTGAAAAGTCTTTGCTGCCGCAGCGAGTTCAGGTGCATGAGGACGCTGTCAGCATAAGAGGACTTGTGGAAAAGGTAGATGTTCATGGAGCCAGTGCTGGCACGGGATTTTCTGTTCTCATGGACACACACGGACATTTTCATTGAATCCTAAAAAAGAAAAGATAGGAGAAATTCTCTTTTAATTACATCTCATTTTACTTTTCAATGTATTATCTACTTTTCAAAGTTTTACAACATTCAGAGAGTTTGTCACAGCGTGTGGTGAGTTTTTGTCATCTGAAAAGGAACTTTCATCAGAAGCAAAGACAGTCCAATCTTCTTCCCATCCTTCAATTAAACAACATCAAATAATTTCTGAAATCTGCCTCTGATGTTCCAGTGATGTAAAAGACAAAAACAGGCCTACATATCCTAAAATAGTTGTGAGAAAAGCTGAAAGTTTTGCGCCATAATGAGTTTCCTGCAAAGAGGATGGAAGCTTTCAAGAATGAGTTTGTTGTTCAAGTGACAATTTCAGCTCAGAAATTAGACCATTAGCATTTTATAACAAATCATTTACCTTCCCGGAGGCTTCTCCAGTCTATGTCCCATGATTGAACTGTCCATCCTTTCCTCCTGATTAGCACTTTTCTTCTCACCACAATATGCGGCTTTTATAATAATTTATAATCTCTCATGAACAGTCTGAGCCAGATCCAGTCTATAATAACTGCTTTAACACAGAGAGCAGGACTAATAAGAGTCCCTCTACAGACATCTTGAAGAAGAGACAAAAGACACAGACAGCAGGACTCGTTTAAGCCTTCTAAGAAATTTACAGAATTTGCTCCAGTTCCCTTCGGACCCTGTCCTTCCTGTGTCTTCGCTTTGAGGTCTCACATTCATTCCAGATGTCAGATGCCTCCTGCAATCTATTTCCAGAGATGCAGAGTCCCTGCCCAACCCAGTACATCCACAGATGTCAGATTCCTAATCAGATTTACAGAATTTACAGGTCCCTGTGCAGGTTCATTGTCTCTGGGTGTATCAAACCAATTTAAGGAGTTGTAGAAGCTCTCTTAATCTTCAGAATTGCGCAGTAGATTTGCTTGTCTCCCGCTTCCAGAGACTTGATTAAATTCCAGCTTGGTCTCCAAACCATACCACTTTTTTATTGTTGGGCCACTAAAAAACTCAGGCACCCAAGACACACACACATACAAGTGTAAATGTCATTCAAGGGGATAACACAGCATAATATGATGCATTTAAAACATTCGTCATATATATAGACCAAGACTACAAAACTGAAACTGTGAGCAAAGTAAGTAGGCGAGGAAGATAGTGAGAGGGAGATAACCTACTGTACTTTAATGTGGAATGCATAGATAAGAAAGTACTTATGTGTCCACTTTATGAAAACAACTGTAGCGATGTGATTTAAAGGACTACTTCCTGTTAGCCTTTTTAATATTTTAAATGTTTTCATTCTGTTCTCAAGTCACGTTTAATGTTGAAGCTTGATGAATATATAGAGTACAGGCTCATAGAAATGTGGCTTGATGTTGCCCATGGTTCATTCTGCCATCTTTCAGATACAATTTAGTGTTAGTGACTCTCTTTACATGTGAGAGGATGAGACTATCATGAATTTCAGCTTTCCCCATCATATTATTGTAATTATTATTTACAGTATCATTTATCACATCTTGACTAACTAACCTTGGTTCTGCACTCTGATCCCTTTGATTTTTGTCACAGTTTGTTCTCTCACACATGCACTTGTATATACAGTATACTCCGCACTTACTGTATATCACAACTCATGTTTTCTAAATGAAAAACTGACTTGATTTGAATAAGTGGTCATAATAAATCAGGAAGATCTTTGGCAGAGTCATAATTACCAGGCATCTTAGTAAATACAGTTTTCAGGAGTTGAAGCTGCAGTGTTTTTATGTGTGATGCTTGGATGAGAGAAAGTGTAACATGCAGCATGAATAACTTGAGATATTACCAATGATCACTCACACAGGCTGAACATTTAATGAGATTATTATCCAGATTTGAAGCAGAGCACTTGATAGGCTTTTCAATTTAAATTAGTGCAATTATTTTCCAGTTTGTTGGGGAACCTCCGTTAAACATGATAGAGCTGAGGGATTGAGAACAAATTGACAGGCTGGCTAATATTTCATTTTTTATGGTAGCTCTACACTCATGTTAGTTTGCCTATAAAAAGAGATAAATCATGACAATGTGAAGAAAATCAAATAAAGTCAATACCATGTTTTTAACGGCAGCTAACAGAACCCGTGGCATGAGGGAATTGTTACTGTTTATAGCAAACAATCTGTTCTTGTATTGCTTTTTTTATCAGCATCCAAAGGGCAATCAATTAAAGATATACTATCTCTACTCTTATTGTTCTTAAAGCTCCCAGTACTTTATTGTTTTCCAGTTTAATAAAATTCTTTACTCCCTCTCTCATATCATAAAATTATGCAATCATCTCTTCATCCTGGTATATTCTTTACTTTTACTTTATTTGCCTTTGATGTGAGTCAGCACATAATGATAATCGTCAGGGATGCTATCAAATTACACCCTATCCCATATGATTCATTGACATTGATCAATCTGAGTTTTGGATTGTTAAAATCAGCCTGCCCATACAAAACAATAAACCTGATACTTATTCCACTTGCAAATTAAGGAGTATATCATATCACATGCTTGTTTTTTTGTTTTTGTTTTTTTTGCTGTTGATACACAGCTGTATTTGCTGTAAAGTGTATTTATAAGCACTCTTGTAGTTTTAAAGGCCCTGCACACCCACACAGGTGTACACCCACACACTTTTTCTGGCAAATAGAGCTCTTTTAGGCAGAAGATTGGTGAAGCTATGCAGGGAATTTGCTCACCAAACTAATGCATACACAAAATAATGATAAAAGTGTAAGTTGTCCTGCACAAATAGGTGTTTCTGTTCACAAATCAACACCAATTAAAGCCTCAATAATCAATTTTTGACATCTAGATTGCAGATGAACTCCAAAGTAGGCTGACACACATACCTGCATAATATCACCTTATAATGTTGTTATGCTAATGTATTAGCAAATAATTACCTACTCACACATTCAGCAGACAGAGCAACATTAAGAACCCACTGAGTTTACGTTTGCATCCACTTGACAAATGCAAGTCCAAAATTTACTTCCCTTTTAGTTCTGATTAAAAATAATATCTGAAATGGAGCTGCAGAGTTCTGTTTATTCTCTGCAGTTTGTCATGAGCATCATGTTCATATTACACGTGTTTCAATGTTGATATCAAAAATATTGATCAGTGCTGGTGTTAGTTTCCCCATTGTTCTTCTGTTACATTATGAAGCTAACAAGATGTTGCCTGAAACTTGCCACGCAGCCTTTTGTAAAACACAAACCATGTAGACTCAGGGCACAACTGTGAATAATATACCTGCTTTAATCAAATAGTTACATTAATCTGGTTGTTCACAGAAATCGCTGTAGGCTGAGTTTTACAAATCGCTGTGAAATTCCAGAGAAGTGTTTGGCAGACATTCAATGTCTCATATTTCAAGACTGATAATTCTATTCTTTTTTTAACTTTTAAAAGTTATGATAGTCTGAGCAACTTTGCAACAATCAAATTTTGTAACACTTTTAAGTTTGCTTTGACTCAGGACAATAAAATGACTTTATTAAACGTCATCCTGACTATAACCTTTGTTGCCATGCAGAAGCTGGGCTGTTAACTCCAAACCAAAATCGACATTAAAAAAATCAGCATTTAGACAGTGTCAGCCTGGCTGTGATTTCAGGATTGATATTAAAATACATTTTCCCTGTTCCAAAGTCTATTTCTATCTCAAAGCCAAAACATGATCTAATGCCTATTTGCATTTCCCTTTATATTTTGCATATCTTATTTACTTACTTACGTATTCATTGCCATTTTGCCTTCTGTTGATGCTTAATGGTCACTGTACTATTGACAACCAAATTTTGGAAAATCTGTCAGCAGAATATATGTAGTTATTAAAAATAACCTGCGCATTAATATTCCTTCACCTGTCTGATTTTGTCTGTTACAGCTTAAGATGCCAGCAGTGTTGCTGTGTGTGTGTTTGGCTGAATGGTTGTGAGAGCTGTCATCCTCATCCACACACACATTTAAGCACATACATGCCACATTAAGACACACACACACACACACACACACACACGCTGCCTCTGCACAGCATCTGAGGCCTGGCTGGCTGGAATCTGTTTAAAATCATTGCCAGGTGTTCACAGTTGAGCATGGACTCAGGAAGAGGGATGGGAGGGAGAGGCTTTTAAAAGTAAACAGCAGCCTATATATGAGCCAGTTCTATACATCTACCATTATAGGAAAAGAGACATGGCTGGAGACAAGGGGACAGAAACTGTAGATCTGCATGTCTGGATCAATCCTACAGATCTAAAACCAGGTGCCCTGACACCAACAAGCATAAGTGTGTTCATACCAAAACTCTTCCACTGGAGATTTATGATCACTTAACACTATGAAAGACACATCAGCACGGAGAGCCCGTCACACCTGATGCCGCCCTTTAAAAACCACTCAAACCCCTCCAGCATTTGGTGATATTAAAAAAAATGCCACGAAGGAGCAAATGCAGGAGAAACGATCACAATGAAAGTGTGAAGCGTGTGACCTAATGTGATGGATCTAAAAAAAAAATAAATAAATCAATGCATTCCCAAAGAAATCTTTTGTCCACGAGCCTGCGTGTTTCCTGTTGCTCTTTCTCCATCATCAAATTTCCACAATGAAACATGCAGCATAAATGAAATCATATATTAATATCAGCATAATGATTGGATTTCGTCAAATTTACCTCTTTGGGTGAAAGCAGGAGTTCAATTCTGTCCGCAGTATCATTCGAACATGCCACTTGTGACAGAGCCACGATGCGCTTCAGAGTGGAACTCCTTATTTCCGAAATACCGGCGGACGCACGGTCAGGATAACGCTGCTTCCTTCAGATGAAGCCTACAACACTTTGTTTTCCTTGAAATATATTTGGGTGATGGATGGGTGTTGAGCGCAGACGGACGGGCTGGAAGATGAAGGATGTGCGGAGGAGAATCTCCTGCGGCGCGGCTCCGCTCCTCTCTGACGCTGCTCCTCCTGCGCTCCCTGTCCTCCTTCGCTGGATTCACTGGGTGTGTTTACAGTGGGAAGGAGGAGGACCGTTACCGCGTGGAGGAAATCAAGTGGGAGGAGTTTGCGAACAGATGAGGAGTGCTGCTTTCCCACAGCAGGAGCTAACCCAACATCAGTGTATTTTCCCTGTAATATTTATATTAAGTAGAATTCAAGTAATCCCCTGACTTCGGGACGCTTTATGATTTATTGATGGTTTGGATACATATTATCTGTTACCACAGCAACAACTCATCTTCCTTTGATCCACATTAAAACATGCACATAAGCCTCAAATCCTTACATTTACACTAAACCGCATATAATAATTACAGCACCAATTTACATCTGTTAATATCATCTAAATATTAAACCTACATGAAATCAAACTTATAATATTCAACATCCTGCAAAAAAGGACCATGCATTAAAGGACCATATCAGTGATTTTGAATGTTTGAGCCCAATAAACACTACCCGCATACATGTTACATTTCTACCAACCATTTTCCAAACTGTAAAACCCTATTTTAATTTTTGTGTTATTTTGCCATATCCCCTCAAAATCAAATATTTAGGTGACACACCCACCTTAAAATTCAATGTTTTTCCTGCTTACATTTATGTGTAATTGTAATAAGGTACTGACTTTTTAATTTCTTGATAGCTGCCTTCTTCTGGGACTATATTTCCTGGCAGAGACATACATTTTCTTCCATGTAGCTCCATATTGGACTTATTAAGTAAAGTAACTTTGACAAAAAAATTTGTAGGTATTGTGCTCGCTGATCTCAAGCATTATCAGGGTGCATTTGGTATTTGTCATCGATTTCAAATTGCTTGTAGATTTTAAAGCTATAAACATGATATTCCCAGCTACAATGTGTAAACTGTGTTTTATTAACTTCTCATTCTGCTTTTGGGAAATCTTTAGGAGCTATGATGATTCTACAGAGGGTTACCTTATAGAAAATACTTCAAAATCAGACTGGGTTACAACATCTTCACTATAACTCCTGGAAGATTCTCACGGGCCTTGTGGTTTCTGGTTGGGGTTGTTGGGATTATAGTGTCTGGAGATGAATCAGCCACATCTGTAGTGCAGTTGTACCGTGGTCATTACATTGCTGATACATACAGTACAATCTGTTAATTTTCTCATAAACTGATATTTATGAAGTCAGACTTTAAAATATTATTACAGATTATTGCAAATTCTGTTTCTTAAACAGATACATGCAATATACAGTAATTCCTATCGACATTCAAGCCAATTAATGTAGCAGAGTATTAAAAACCACCATTGCTGCAAATTTTTCATCTTTAGGACATGAGAGACACCTAGTGGTCAACTGCGGACTAACACTCTCCTCTTCTTTTCCTTTCAGCTTTCCCTTCAGGGGTCACCACAGCGAATCATCTGCCTCCATCT
>VXCM01002831.1:141815-190664 GCA_014773175.1 Lucifuga dentata | reverse complement strand
CCGCCCGCCCGCCCGCCTCTCTCATTCAGGGTTCTCAGTGGACTATCAGCAAAGTGACCACCTTTGAGCGTGGCACTGAACTGCTGTGATCTAACGGCTGGCAGAGAGCAGAAGTCTGTGTAACACAATGGATCATCGTTATGGAATTGATGATGTCATGACTGCTCTGCACTCTCTGCTGCTTCTCTTCCCTTTCCCATTTTATTGAGGCAGAACATCCTAACATTTCTGCAGATTTGATGACGTTATTTCTCTTAGAACACACCTGCGACTGTTGCTTAAAAAGAACTTTCTTTCCAAAAATGGCATGATTAAAAGTAAAATATATGATATGTTTTAATAAAACATGGTGGCTTCTCTTAAATAATTTATATAGCAACCACAAATTACACATAAATTGTGCACTAAAGCCACAGCAGACACCATGATTTAAATGCTTGTTGCTTCTCTTTTTACAGTGTATTATCATGTTTATTTCATTTTAAAGCACCATCTGTGAACCAAATGGAAATTAAAAATTAAATTAAAATTTAAATTAAAATGAAATTAAAATTACACTATCAAAGATCAAATAAGACGTATCACCCTCTCATTGACTGAATTAAATCAAAGTTGTGATTTTTTTGAAGCTGGGAGAAGGTTAAAACTAATATTTGAAATTAAAAAAGTTATTTTGAATTTTCCTTCAGTTCAGAGGAATCTCAAACTCAAACTCATATATATACAAAAATATACAAGAATGCATTTAAAATATACAGTATAGGGTCAAAAAAAATACTAAATGAGCCTTTTAAAATCAGTTAATAGAGATGCAAAAACAGCTGTGACTAACAGGGTATTTATTAGTGGCATAATTTACAGCAAGAGAGCAACTTTCCTGCTCTTAAATCCTAATTCTCACCTTCACCTTCACATTCTTAGTTTTATTAACCCATGCTAAGTGCACATATCTAAGATGAAAATATTACATACCAAATCTAATAAAAGACAAAGTGAACACATCCCAAATGGGGCACCATGATGCAATCTCGAATCAGAACATTTAAGATACATAAGAATAATAAGTAGCTGCATATTTCCCAAATACCATCATCATTGTCACAAATCACAGCATTCTTCTTGTCAATACTGATTTTGCAAGCTAAGTATTAATTTTATACGTTATGCCCTGGCATTGTCTAGAAACTATGCGTGCATAGTAATTCATCTACAGCTTCAACAGGCAGGTAGTAATTAAGTAGATCAGCCATAAATCTCTCCCATAAACCTCATGTTGGAAGCATCTTGCTTAGCAGAGGTTAAAAGGTTTGGCTTTTCTTGCTGCTTTGCATGTAATAAATTAAGTTAAAGCAGGTTATTATATGACATTCAGAGGATACCGAATGGAATACACAGACACTTATTATACACTAAATGGCAAAACAGCATTTTATCTTGTTTGAAATGAACCATTTAACAAATCATTGCTCTTGTGTTGTGCCAATCACCATGGACATTTTTTGTTTTAAATTAAACTTTTGTATTATTCATACTTCAAATATTCAGAATAAATAAGACTGTAACTCCAGTGCAGCTACAGTATCTCTTACAGTCAAAGTCTGTGTGTTCCTTTGGCTGCAACTTTATGGATCCCCCACCCTGAATTTCTGTGTAACCAAAGAACACACTTTGGCTGCAGCAGCACATGCACACAGTCTTATTCTTTCCCCCCCATCCTCCCTCTGGGCCATCCCTACCGGTCCCCCAACGTTCGACCCAACAAGCCCACAAGCGGGACCAGCCCAAGCCGTCCACCCTTCAGCCATCCAGCTCTCCGTCACCCTGGCGTCGCATGACATTCTTTCCCACAGGCAGCCACATAGTTCCAGCGTCTCCTCATGAGAGGGGGCCTGGGACCCTGCAACAGGCGGGGGGCACTTCAAAGGCCGGCCGGCCCACAGCTGCAGCCTGTCGCTCCAGCAGCCAGTTCCAGTTTGTAATCATTATTAAAGGCTTGACCTCGGAGGCATCTCTGCCGCTGTTCACACCCCCTTCCCACCCCTGATAACGCCGCACGGGGCTCCTCTCAAGACGACTCCAGTTACCCATCAGTTGACTGGATTGAAGGAGATGTGATGGAGGCATTGTTTCATGCTGTTGTGACGGCTGAGATGTGGTATTAGAGATTTCTCCATGGACTTTATTGCTTTGGATGTTTTTATATGGCATTGCTACAGTCAGTGCAAGTGATGCTTCAGAGGCTTTAAAGCAAAAACAAATGAGAAAGATGACTTCAATGCTATCTTGGTCCGGGCAATGTCAATGTTAACTGATTTTAAAATTAATGAATCAAGAAATAAGCTATTTTACTCCTGAAATCACTTAACATTTATTATCAGTTAAATTAATAATAAGCATACATGTCAATATTTGGTGGCTTTTCATGATAGAATGCTGAATTTCTAGATTTGAAATTTTAAGGATAGGATTCCTCAGAATTTGTATGGAGCAGACACTCATTCAGTCCATTCACAATTCTTTTAAAATCCAGAAGAGGGAAGTTACAATTTACTGCTGCCAAACGCTCCAACAGTACCCTGCACTCAGTGATGCTGTCAATTAACAATTTAATCAAAACATTGCTCGGCTCAAGTCAACAAGTGACACCTGATTCCAGCTGTTTTTAAAGTGTTTTAGAGTAAATCCACGTCCAGTCATGTAGATTTGAATTGGATTCATGGTCATTTGAATCCCAAATTTGAACCTTATTACAAGGACACAACACTAGTTCTTATTGATTTGAACATTTTCCTATGAAGGGAATTTTAATATTGTTTCTTATTAGAGATATGTCAATACATTTTTTATGGAGAGTCTGTAATGTAAAATTAGAGCTACAATATTTGCGCAAAGGCCAGGAGGAAGAGTATATTTACCAATACACAAGTACAAGATAATTAGAAGTTGAGTGATTAAAGCAGGAACTAGCCAGTTAAACATGTGCTGTAGTGACCCAAACATTCCTCTACACATACTGAACATAAAGGTAAATAAAAACAAAACAAAACAAAAAAAAAAATCTTCTTCCCAGGTTTATTCGGTTTATTGATTTCCCAAACTCATCCTGGATTAAAGGGTCAGTTGTTAAATAATTAACTACTTAATACGTGTGGATACACAGGGCTTGCAGGATGTTAATCTGTGTATTTTTAATTGCTCAGATTTTTTTTTTATTTACAAGTTTTTGCTTTCAAGTCTGAAATCAAGTCAAGTCTTCAGGTAGTCTCAAGTCTCAGCAGTCCAACTTAAAGCTCAAATCCTCATTTTCACATCTCAACCTCAACTCATGTCCAAGGCTACACCTCTGCTTGAGTTTACATAATCCCTGAAAAAAAATATGGAATCATTTAAAATTTTGTTTTTAAAATAATTATGATGTGAGGACTCAAAATTGTAAGAGGCCATGTTTGCCAAGTGAAACAATTTGGACAAGTGAAACAATTTGGATGTGGTACTCAAATTGTTGTATGTGTACCGTGGTGGTACTTGAAGCACCCTCTGGTGGTTTGCTCAATGAGCCTTATTCTCTCTCCCTCCATCCCACTCGGTCATCCTCAGTGTCCCCCATGTTTGACCCAACGTACTCACCAGTGGGACTAACCAAGCCATCCACTCTTTATTCACATCATTCACAGATAAAAATAAGTTTCATCAAGAAGTATTGTATTCATTTATCTATTGTCTTTCTATTTTTTTTTTTTTTTTTTNTTTTTTTTTTTTTTTTTTTGAATTGATGGACATTGGTGAGATGGAACTTAGGTGTTTGGTTTGCTCAGAAGTGGTACTTCTTTCAAAAAGTTTGAGAACTGGTGATTTGGACAGTATTTCTTTGGGTTACAGTTATCCAACCAAGACCATGAAGGTTCTACTGAATCGTAAACTGTAGACCAGACGTAACGGCTTACCCCGTGTTCTAGCACAGGCTTGCCCTTATGCCCTCCTGCCATGGCTGCAGGGTGGAGGAAGGGTGTTATTTAGCTTGTTAGTCCTGGTGTGATGAAAGAGGAATTTATAGATGCAATTTGCAGCCTGTATCAGCACTTGAGAATTCAGACACTTTCCTTAAGTCAACAAGATAAAGCTCAAACAGGGTCACTGCACACCTTCATTTGCCTTATAGGCAGTTTTCTCATTTCATATATCTGTTGATTAGCTCAGTCACCACAAATAAAGATGCTCTATCAAATGAAGAAAGTCACTGCAACTAAAGCGAATGATATATGGTTCATATCTTTGTCACTCCATAGCTCAACAGTTCAAAGTTAAACAGCTGGATCTGTTATCTAGATTGTAAACAAGATTGTAAAAAACACACAAAAAAACACTTGTCCACATCCACTATTAAACAGGAGTTACCTGTGCTGATAACAATCATCAGACGCACAATGCACAATGCTGTCATGCTTTGGTAATCTGAGGATCCCTTGGCCAGATGTTAATGTGCTAACAGCCAGGATTCCTCTGTGCCCTCCTTTCCTTTTCTCATTAATTCCTTGTGCATTAAACTGATGTACTGTAATGCTCTTGAGTCACTCTGAAACAAGAACAACAGCAGGTGTCCAATAATGGCAGGCCTGCAAAAACGGGTGGGAGGGGTTTGTTCCAGGTGTACTGCTTTCGTAACAAACATGGAGTACGGTAACCTTTCATTAAAGATCCTGTGTTGTGTACGGTGTGCAGCAGAAGTGCGAGTTTGACCTTAAATGATCTATCGCCAAATCATAATCAATCCTTTAACAATAAGTCAGTGGTTTTATTGGGGTTTTATACCATGCTGCAGATGTTTGGCATTCTGAAATCTGACATTCTGGAAGACTAAAAAAAAGAGTTTATTACTCGTTTACTGTGGCAATAAATCTTGTGACATGTTTGTGTCAAATAAACATCCTGTAGTCAACACATTGTTAATAATGTGTTTTTATGGGCTGACGTTTGATGAAAGTATAAAAATATTTTTTGCATCTCTCATTCACAGAGTTTAGAATCCTGTTTATTAGAAATGCAGATGATTGGCAGTTACATTTTATTTTATCCTCTCTGAGCCCATAGAGTTGAGTAGTTGTGTGCGACAGAGTCTTTTTATTGGAATATTGAATGTCAAGTTATCCATCATCGGGAGAGAGGAAGATTGTGTGCTGTGGATGCTTGTGCTTAAACCACATAAAGACCTATTTCATCTTCCAGCATTGGTCTTATAACTGAACCCTTAATCCTGATCACCTCTGACCCCTTGGTCTATTTAAAAAACACTTTGACCCTTGACCAACTTTGAAATGCAAATCTGTCTTTTTCTTAAGGAGCCATTCTATATCGTGCTGAAATGTATACATATAAGGACATAAAACAAAATCATATTAAGTACAATTTCTTTCTTCTGGAATATTTGTTGCACATTGCACTCTAACTACTTTCTCATTACTGATACGATCTTGCTTAATTTCCACGGATAGAGCCACAACACGGCAACGTCTGAGCAGCAGTTTTCATGAAGACATCAAAATAATTCATAATCGTCTTGTGGGATTGAATTGTTTTGTTAAATTTTGAATTGCAATGAATTGAAATCCAGCTGTGTTTACACTAGGTCTTGTTGTATGAATAATTGTTGTATTTATTTTTTAATCCTATCTACTGAGAAAGATTGGTCATAATGCATGTGAATTATCTGCAAGTCTTGCTTACTTGCTGTGACTGAAAATTTACGGCCGGTTGCACCATGTCTGTACACACAGACCTGACAAAGACCTATTGAAGCCCAGTGACAAAACAACGCTAAAACAAAGGTACACCCAAATTCATAATGTCTCTTGAAAGCAGCACAGAAATCCCCTATTACTTTACATGTTAGATACTTTGTTTGCTTCTTGCAATAGAATTGTCAATTCATAAATAAATAAAATTTCCACCACTATCTACAAAATCACATGTGATAAAAGACCCTGATAGTGACCGAAGGCCTTTTCTGCGATCTCATTAATTGTGAAAAATCACAGTTGACATTTTTGGTGATTGAGACAACTCAGCTTGAACTCAACAGGCGAGTTGACCGTGCCCTCGCTGTGCAGAGGGTGCGGGGCTAAGCGCTTGTGAGGAGTGGAATCATTCCAAAGCTCAATAGCTGACAGTTGCAGACAGATGGAAAAGCCAGTCGGTCCCTGCCTGCTCTCTTTGTCCACCTTTCCCCTTTTGTTTTGTTGATTTGTTTATTTTTGGTTTCTATACAATCAAGACCCTCCTGAGTTTGGAGCATGAACAGACCTAGACATAATATGATGGCGGTAACGGATGAATGGGCGAGCATGCTACAGGACCCCCCAGGCGTGCTGCAGGGGGCCTGTTCAAGCAGGATGCCAGGAATGGCTCAGGGGTCCCAGCGGCACGAGCCTCCGACACTTAACAAGCGCCTTGCAGTTGTCCCTGGCCTTGACCCTGTCTCGTCTTAGGGCACATATGGAGCTCAGACAGCAGAGAGCCTCTGGGACGTGATCAATTACACTCTGTCATATAATAAGAATATCTCTGATTAGAATATTTTCTAACAGTTTTTCCATTACACATGGTAGAAAGAGTTTGGACATATATATAGAGAGAGAGTTTTAACTGATAAGCTCAGAGTTCTGCCATACTCTACACTAATGATGTATTATTGATATTATGCTATGTATATTTAGCTTATTAAGTGCAAAATATGTCCTTTATTTTTTTTAAGTCAGCTCCTGATGGGCACATTCAGTCTGACTTTAATGGATTGAAAATTAATTCTGATTTGCTGAATGCTTAGCCATAAAAGGAATGAATTTAGTGTAGACCTGTTATAAATTATAAAAGATCGATTTAACTTGTTGATGCTGTGATCTTTGGACATATGAATACCACTGTTAATACATTTTTACACTCCCCTAGTTTTGATTCTTCCCCTTTTTCTCTTGCTGCCTCTTCCCTTGAAAAAGTCTAGGGACATTTTAGAGGCAGGCCACTAAATGTCTCAGCTCAGGGCTTCTTGTTACAAGACCATAACAGACTCTGCTTGGTGAGTAACAAGGACACATTCCCTGGCTCCTTCCATGTCCTTTGGGAGGCTGAGGATCACGTACGGGAATCCGTAATGTAGGCTGCAGGCCGGGTGGTAAGTCAGGAGCAACAAAACTGGGTGCTTGTGAAATCATTGTCTCAAAAAAGACTCGAGCTTTATTAAAAGGTCATATAAGGTGCAGTCCTATGAAATCCAAAAACGACCAGGTCCAAGTGGAACTAGTCACAAGGGATCCTTTGAGCTGTACTTGAAACAAAACCCGCCATTCAAGATGATGGATAGAATGTGCCAGCACTGTGCACATTGTGCAACACTAATATAGCCAAATGCAATGTAAAGTAGGCAAAGGATGACTAATACCACTGTTTGTATATTAAAATGTTATAGAGGCTATAAAATGTTAAGCCAATTCAAGTCCGGACCTGACGAGCCCATGATTTTATAAATGTTTCCACATTAAATGTAAAAAGAGGAAGAGAGATGGTATACTAATGTTTTTATTCCTTTAGTTTTTTGAGTTGCCAAAATCATCACAAGGTGTTATTTCTCAAGCTAAGAGACATGCAGTACATAAACTCAAATGACAAAAAAAAAACTTTATTCAAAGTAGTGAAAAGTGCTTTACTGAAAATTAGAGATAAAATTGTTGAGCCGTGTATGGTAAACTAACAGCTATCTCTGAATTTTCGTTTTAGATCCCTTCAGATCCACATTTTGAAGAACAGGTACAAAAACAAACTTTTTCCACCTCCATTAAAATATGAATATCTTTAATATCTATGTTGTCAACGTGTATGTCTTTATATGTTAATGCCAGCAAAGAATGCTCTTTCTAAAAGCTGAACCATTAGGAAACAGCCCTCCGCATGCCGAGCAGTTAATGTGATGGAAATTTGCCAAGTATGGATTCCATGCAAACTGAGCTGCCCCTGTCGTCTATTGGCCTGGGAATACACAAAATACCTCACATGCATTATGTGACACTGAATTGTGCTTTGGAAAACGTGGCTTTTAATGTTTCCCTAATTGGGGGGCATTAATCAATTGTGCTCCATCAGCAGAGGCTAAGAGAGGCTGTAAGCATCTGCCCGCCATCCAGTTCTCTGACCCAAGACCAGCTGGCTCTCAACCCACGCTCTGCTGCAAGAAATCACTTTTGACTCCATCCATCAAAGCAACATTAATATTCTGTCTTAACCTGCCCACTCCTTGGACTGCGTTCATGGTCTTAATTACCTTAAGCCTTGCCAGAAGAAGGTGATTGCTGAGAGAAAACCAACTGTATCAGCTCACGCTCTCTGTCAGTTATCATACATTTATACTCCATGAGGGAGTAGTAACTCTTTCAGACCTGTCCTCATTGGCTCGTGCATACTGCCTACAAAGGACGCAAGGGGGGTTGGGTATCAGAAATCGGGGACAATGGCAACAACTGCACGTCTAATTTAGCTCCTTGTTTATCACAAGTTTGTAATCAGATCCTCTGCACAATGCTGGGGAGCACAATGGAATGGTGACCAGGGAGCTATTGTTTTTCAAGCTAATTAGCCTCTGGCCATGCTTCTAAATCCTCTGAGGTATACAGTCCCTGAGTTAAATGTAGCTAAAAGTGGAATACATCCCTGGTACCATTAAAGAGAGCCTTACAAGTCCATGGTATTTGGGGATGTGTTATATGATGGCCTAGTTATCTGGTCATTACATTGCTCTGGTGAACACAGTCCAGTACTTTGGGAGTCCAGTATTCACAGCAGTTGCTTTTGCTTTTAAAGAGCTTTAATGTGGCCCATTTATCTTGTATTCTGCCAGTTCACATTGTGAAATGGCAGTTTTCACTGCAACGAAGATCAAGAGATCAGATATTACAATGGGTGGTGTCAGATGTGAGAACATTTAATATTTCCAATCTGTATCAAGGTGGACAATTGCATTATTGATTAGTTTAACTTTGAAGGACCATACTTATGGTTTTACATGAATTTGAATCCAATGTATACTGTATACATCCTGCATACATGTTACATTACTGACAGCCATAAATTTTAGAATTGTTTTTCCTACCTTCCAGACTGCTACTGGTTTCAGTTCATTGCAGTATGCTATTAAATTAAACTTGTAGAGACTGAAATGTCCTTGAGATAGGTAAACCACCACAGCAAACACAGTGTCTGTAAAAAAATGTTTATGAACTAACTTTATTTAACCGGTCTAACGCTGCATGGAAGATGGTGTATGTTATATTAGAAGATTTGGCAAAATGACAGGAAAACTAAAATATGGTTTCATGTTTTGAAAAATGGTTGTCAGTAACATGTATGCAGGTAGTATTTTTTAGGCTTACACATGCAAAATCAATGGTGTGGTCCTTTAAGCATAGGATATCATGTGAAATTATTTCATTAATTTGATGATAATATTTGCTGCTTGCACAAGTTTCCTGAAGATAATGACAATGACAGTATACTTTACATTCAGCTACCCACTTTGTGTGCATTTCACTGATAGGTGTTAGGCGTTGATTTAAACATTCAGCACTCAGGGTGGGAACTATTTCAGCTGGAGAAAGCAAGAGTTCCAAACCAGCCTTGTGGAAACAACCTTTGACCTCAAAGCATTAGCCCCTGACCTGCAACAGGTGGAGACAGTGTCTTTCCAGCCAGTTGGACCAAGTGTCATGGGCTCGCTAGCATCTACTCTCAGCTCTTTGGACAAATATTATCATTTTGTTGAGGACTACTCAGACAAACATGGTGTAGGCTACATGTGAGGTCTAATAACACATGTTATTACTGTTGTAAATGCTGTGTCTGGGACTAGCAGGGGTCTAGGCGATGAGGTGACTCGATGTGAAAAACAAACCAGACACCTGTTTTGCACTTAGAACTCACCACGATACTGAGAATCCAATGAGAACTGTGGGTCAAGAGATGAAGAATTTATTATCAATTCTCAGTGAACCTAGCCTATGATTATTGTGTGATTTAAAAAAAAAAAAAAAAAAAAAAGTTAAATATTGGATACATTTGGATCAAAATGTTTTAATATAACTTCTGAAATTGCTATATATATTAAGTATTTTGTAAATAACCTCAGACACAACAGCATTGTTTATTGTAAAACTCATTTATTATTGATCAAGTTTTACACAAATGCTTTTGTCACTTTGAGCAGATCAATTAGAAGCGGTTCTGTTTTACGTAGAGCTCAGGGTTGTTAATAAAAGGGGTAAGAGACTGAGTGGCTGGTTGGCTGTAGACCAAATGGACAATCTTTGATCTACAGCTATGTAGTTGTTAAGGCCAGGCAGCTTCATGAGCTTATTGAGAGGAAAAGGCAGGCAGAGCTTCCCAATAGGTGTTGTCAATCTCCCTCTGGTCTGTCCTCATCATGGGGAGAATGCACACAAGTGGTCCTTGGAGACTGTCGCTGATGTGGCTTTCGATGGCAAACGAGTTTTAATGGAGAGGTCAGGGAGAGTTCCCAACCAATGGGTCCAAGGGCCAGGTGGCACATCGCAGTGTCCTTATGTGCAGCTATCCTCAGAATGCGACACTGTGGCGTCGGCAAGTTTGCCTCTGATCAAGAAGGGGAGGGCTGGGCATTACAGCATTGCCAAATGCTGAGGGGACTGTGGCAAGGCACATTGTGCCAACTCTGGGTCAGGCCATTCAGTTTTCTAGGCTACAATGAGCTGAACTGGACACGACACGTAAATTCACGTATAGTCAGGCAAGCTCTTATTACTGCTCTTTTTTGTATTTTCTTTAGAGTTTCGGTAAAAGATGAAAACTTTTAATTTCTAAAAACCCTAGACCACTGCTTTAAATGTTTTTATGCAATCTAAGGCTTATTTTGTGCTGATTAAAAATGTTCTACTCTTTTTAAGTGGATCAAAAATGGACAAATTGTAAGTTAATTGAGTTCACAAAACAAAAATACTATCCTATTGACTCGTAGTTATTCTGTTTAAGCTACACATTAGGGCTAGTCATATATCGTTAACGACAATACCAGTATTTTTTTTACATGATTAAAAAATTGGTCATATTGATATATGACCAAATTGATATTGCGATGTAATGACGTAACTTGTGCGTAATGACGCATAGTGCATGCACAAGACTATCCCGAACAAGCATGGACCAGAGTAGCGAGTCTGCATCCGAAGAATTAGTGCCTAAAACGGGAGCTATATCTGTCATGGGGAAATGGTTTGGTTACAAGAGTTCAAATCTCCAACAAAGAACAGTCATTTGCAAAATATTCAAGAAAGTGATAACTGCCAAAGGTGGGAACACGACAAATTTGTTTCACCACCTGAAGCATGAACACAAGCAAATTCAGAACTCCCGGGAGGAGGAGAGCCAAGCAGCAGCTGATTAGAGATGCAAAACAAGCAGGGAAGTGAGTGTGACACAAACTTAGCCGAACATATCTGCATTCGCAAGTTCTTCTCCCTATGAGAGAAAAAGCAAATGGTGGAGTGAAATTACTGAAGCGGTGACTTTTTGTACCCAGGTACAAGTGACGTTAACTTAAGCTATTGTTTACAAATTAAAATATGAGAGTATTATTTTGTTTTTTGTACTATCACTGAAGGGAAATGCTGTGCCTGCCTTTAAAGTTTGTACTTGTACATTTTTGCAAAGTTGTAAAATCACTAATACATCATTGTTCAGTGTTAGATTGTTCATATCGTTTTGAATATCATTATCACAAAAATGTCTTCAGATATCATGATATATTTATATATTGTTATCGCAGAAATTTCTGATAATATTGTGTATTATTTTAAAGGCAATGTCACCATCTTGTAGCACAAATGTGTAGTAGGAGTCTGCTATGCATTTGTGCAACAAGACAGTGCTTAAATAGGAAAGCTGAGCTATCTTGCATGGTTGTTTCAGGACAAAACACAACAGCATTATCTCAGAAAAATCTTTTATTGACTGAATGTGAAGGTAATGTGTCAGAGGTCATGGCTGCTCTGAAACACCCAGGACAGTGTACAGTGAGAAAAAAAAGGTATGTTATTAGGGGTAATCTACTGAAAAATAATTGTAAAAAAAGTATAAGTTCCTATCTTGATATTGATAACACGTAGAATGATGCATGTGGTACAATTTTAATTTACAAGTGTAGTCCAAGTCATAAGAGCAAACTTAAGAGCTCCTGAACAGCGACGCCAACATGACATAAAACCAGCATTTATGCAAGAGTTTGTGTCTGTTAGCCACATGATTCAGCATTGCCATCTACTGGCCATATGTTGTTTCAGTCCTTTTGAAGATGTGAGCACAGAACCCACACACTGAAAACAGTTTTCATATGTTTTTGGTGCCTGATTAAGAATCACTTCACAAAGCAGGACTCATCATGCACATTAGGGACATTAGGGATCCCTCTTTCAGTCGTTTATCTTGAGTTTAATGCCGCTAAGTCCCTTTTGGAGAAGAGGACAAGGACTAATTAGGCTGCATATGGCTCACAAAGTGGTTCTGTCATCTAGTGGCCATTGAAGAGAAGGAAACAGTCCCTTGCTGCTCTCAGCTGTTCAAAGATATTAGAAAAACACTTCCAAACACCAGCTGTCTTGTGGTTTTCAGTGCACAACCCTCCAAAACCACAAACCTTGTATGTATGGCAGCATGTCTCTGACTGCAGCCAGAAGGTGATTGTAACCAAAGCCCGATGGCGAATATAGTGCCTTAAAATGCTTCAAAGAGTAACCTTATAGCCTGTTAACAAAGCTCATTTATTTTAATTCATAGGATCACTGTTTAGCACCAATATAACCCATTCTCATTTTATGTTTGGATACGTTACTGCGTTGTTTACAGCACTTGCTGCAAAGCTTCGGGTGCAGTTATATTGTAATGTAAATGTGTTCACTGACCACATTTGCACAAGAACTTGCACATATGATTTCTATTTCCTCTCCAAACCGACCTGTAAATTATGATAAAACACCCAAGATGAGTTTTATGCTCCAGCTACGCATCAAATTTATTGAATAAATCAATGTATTTTCATATGCAAACACGTGATGTGTACAAATTCATCTGTAACAGCTTTTTAACAGAAGATACCTTATGATTCAAAACTGAACTGCTTGCAATTTCTTTGTCAACACATATAATGAAAAATTGGGCTAACACATTTCTCCTTCATATTGTGCTATCAATTCTTCAAATGCTGGCTGTACTCTCTGCTGTAGTTTTTTAGAGAATGGAGAAAGTGTTTGCAGTATTTGCACATCTGTGTATGATCCCTGTTAATTACTGGATGTAATATTGCTTGTAAAAAATGGCTATAAATTCAGCTCCTCATACCGGAAAAATCGTTGGGGAAAATACAGCTCTGGGTATTCAGCGTTATCTGGTTTCTATTGAGTGAACATGTGTAATTTGTGTAAACAGATGTGCAGCCTAGTTTTTGCACCTGCATCATTTAATTAGAAATGCACACCTCCCTACAGGCTAATTCTGCTATTTATCTATTTTGAGGTGGGATGTTCACTCCTATCATTGTGTGAAAGTAGCATAAAATTATCATGAGTTTGTATTCCTCTCAAGCTAAGTATGACCTAGACCATATAATGTGGCATTACATCTATAGAGCAATACATTTCTTGATTCCCTTTAATGTGGACGATCATTAATTTGCATATATATACTTCCAGTATTGCTAAAAGGTCATTTTTGATAATGATTTCTTTTTAATGAAGCACACATAAAGAGAGCTTCTCATTCATCTTTAAACTTTACTCACTTGAGTCGAACAGAACCATTTACTTTGTAATTCCCTGTGCTCGTTAAATTAACCAATAGCTGCTAATATAGCTAACTTTTTATTGTAGTCCTCTGAGATGCAATAAAAACTGAAAAAAAAAAAAAAAAANAAAAAAAAAAAAAAAAAACAGCACAGCCCATAACACACTGCATTGATGTAAACAAAACATGGCTACACATTTGACTGTCACAGTTTCAATTCAGTTGTGAATGAGCAGTTAGCTAAGCATTCACCTACGTGTGTGAAAATACACTGAATTACAAGTTCATTGGTACATGCGCAACAGTTTGAGAACCACCGTTTGAAGCTCCCACTGTTCAGTTTTTGATGATGCTGTGTCATGATAATTAGTGGTGTTTTACTATTGAGGGGTTTGTAATGTTACCTCCACCTCCAACATGAGGGGACAGAATACACTAACTACTGTCAAAAAAAGTAATTATCTCAATTTTAATGTACTTTTTTTTTAAGCAGTAACAGTGGTGCGAACTGTTGGGTTTCCTGTGATGCATAATAAAAGCCCATAAGTGCAAAGTATTGGATCTTTCCAAAATGTACATACAGAAAGTCACTCTTATACTGCAGGTTCTTTAGTTCTTTACAAAGCTTTGAACAGTGTTTCTTTGACTGAAACCGCTTTTGTGTTAATTCATCTAACCCTTTCCATTGCATACTAATTTAAATTTAAAAATATATTAAAATGTATTTTATTTTTACAGTTTTTGAGCCATTTAGGTGGAAAAAAATGGGATTCAGAATCTTCATATGGAGTTATCAGAGAAAGAAAAGGCTATGAACATAACTTAAACTGTAATGAAATAAAGTCTGACCTTGATCAGCTCTTAAGAAGTGCTTTAAGCTATAGTTCAATAAAGATCAAATGCAAGCAGCAAGGATTTACTTTCCTTGCCTCCTACTAAAGCTGACAGGTACTGAATTATGATACAGTTCCATTTAAAGCCTTTCATCCACCAGGGAGCGGTGCAGGCTGGAAATGAGAGTTGCTGTATTCCTGTGAGGACATTCACTTGGTAATTTTTAGTTCCAGCTAAAAGCAATTCAGTGAGGCTGGGAGCCAAAGTCCCAAACCAAGACTGGTACAAGACAAATCCTGTACCAAGTGCTAGTGACTGAAAAAAAAATCTCTCTATAATGGCTTTGAAGAAGATAAGATATTCAACCTTTTGCCCAAAAAGTTACAATAATTATTATGCATTAAATTAACTTCCATTAATTACTGGAGCAAAGATATGCAGTAATAAAATACCAAGCGGATCCACATCCTCTGTCGTGGCAACGTTTTGGCAGGTCCATATCTGGATAATAATATACCACGCATTCATCATTCATCACAATAAACTCAAGTCTGACACATTGGATAGGCAATGTGGATTTCCTTGTCTCTCCAACAGATGGCGCTAGTGCTGCACTACAGACTTCTGCTAAGCCTTGCTGTAGGGTCATTTCTTCCCAGATGGTCAACATGTGCATTTGTAGAGCAGTTCTCTCCACCGCTGTGGAGGTGACATTTTGTATATGTGAGAGCGACAGAATGTGCTGTCTGTGTATGTGTGTACCTGTGTGTTGTGGGTGGATAATTCACAACTGCCCCCACCCCCACCCTTATCACTTACCAGATTTACTGAACATCTGCTTTGTTATGCAGAATGTTTTTTTTTTTTTGGTCATTTTTTTGTAAATGTGCCTTAATGCAATCCTCACACAAAAGCCTGGATGTGTTTTTGTAATGTATTAAACCCCCCATATTCCCTTTAATCTGCGAAAGCCTCCTGTTAACCGAGCGCTGGTGATAATGTGTTGATACACATTATCACCAGCTTTGAGCTCCTTGTGAAAGCATGTACAAACGTGTAAATAGTTGTTCTATTATACAGCTGAAAGACAAATTTGCTGCATATTTTAAATGATAAACATTTATGTGTGAACATGATGGGAGAATATACCCTCCATGCTGCATACAGAGTAGCTTTTTGCGCTAATATGAACAATATGATGGTAAAGTAGCTGCAAATGATTTGCTTCGTCTATACACATGAGCAAAATGGCTTTTGTTTTATAAGGCTCGTTTTCATGATGACATTTATGTTATTTTCACATTTTCCTCTAACTCACCCCGAGATACACATGCACATAAACAAAACCCTCTACACTCGAGCATATACCTCCCAAAGGACACACACACAACACACAACACACAACACACACACACACACACACACACACACACACACACACACACACACACACACACAGTCACATTGTAAAAAGCCCCTTCATGACTCACTTAGTCCCTGCACTTTATATTCTTGCACATGTATTATCTTTGGCTTTCGTATTTAATATTCACTTTTTGGTAGCTGTTTGTTTTTTGTATCTGCCAGCTCATCTCTCTATAATTATATTGCACAAGAACAACCTCACTAAAGTCAAAATTCCTTGCACAGTGTGTGCGCGCGCGCCCGCATACATACTCGACTGTAGTAATCTGTTATTCTGATTAATTGTGATTTGAACTCATGACATGACTGCAGGCTATTGATTAAGCCACAATAACAATTTCATATATATAATACTAGTTGAAGGTTAAACATATGTATTTACTCATTAGCTCAGATTATGTGTGTACACACAAGCAATGATCCTATTCACCCTTGGCATTCTACAGTATGCATGAGTCATTTTAATGCACTACTCTAGACAATTAAAAGTTCAAAGACAGTCTGTGTGCAATATTTTATGTGTATGTATGTGTGTGTATACACACATACACATCTGTGTATATATATATATATATTTATATATTTTTAAATTGTATAATTGTTTTATTGTACTTAAAAGCCCCAAGACTGCAAATTAACTGAGCTAGACGTCTTATAATACATAGCATTTTCCACATTTGTCTTTGGCAATGTTGTCTATTTGTCCCTATTAATTAAACAATAAATAAATGAATAAACAATTATGGCTTTGGAAGTACTTGGCATTGTTAAGTATTTGTAACAATGAATGACAGTGAGAACTACGAGTGTGTGATGTTTAAAAAAATAAATCTATGAAGGCAGGATTTGATTTGCACATGCATGCATTTTTTTCATATTTATGTGTAAGTAAACAAACAAGCTGAGAAGCCTTGTGACAGTGCCACAAAGGCTGGCCTTGGTGATTTTCCCTTCACAATAGTGGTGTTATCTGATGCAAAATGTGACGTGCTTTGTTTTGCTATTGGCACATTTGCTGTTGAAGCAGCCAGCGCAGCGAGAGGACAAAGCCTTCAGAATGTGATTGAAAAGATTTGTTTTCTACACTTTTCAATTATCACTTGCTTGACGCGTTAGCCCATCTCCCACACAGTGTGCCAATCCAAGGATGGAGGGGGAAAAAGCGTCAGCGGAGATGAAAAAACATGCATCCTGACATTCTTTTAACAGGCAAAGTAGATGCCAAGGCCTCTGAATGGAATGAAGTTCAACTGCGTTTTCCAGATTTAAACTTAATGAAGAAGGCTGTCAGAATTTCCAATGTGGCAGTTGTCCTTATGTTTTCATATGGATGCAATGGCAGTAATGATTAAAGTTTGACCTAGTTTCTTAAATGAGTTCAAAAGCAAAAGTCCCTGTTGTACTTCTCCACTTGCAAGTATATGAGCAGTAATTAATCCAAGAGCGGAGGAGGCAAAAACACTCTTGGTTGGTCTCTCTATTTTGCATGTATGGCCTCGATAAGAAACGGATACTGAATGTGTCCTTGGAGTGAAGGCATGTGGTTTATGGAAGTTGTGTTGTTAGCCATTGATATGCACAGCAGTTGTTTTTTTTATTTGGTCTTCCTCCACTGGAGACCTCATCTTCTGCTTTTAAAATGAACCGCCCACCTCAATCAATGAGTTAATTAACATATTGTAGACTTGCTCGGAGGAGTGTTGATGAAACCTAACACCAATCTCCAACCGCAGTCGGTTGCCCTGTGGAATGAAGACGGTTCCCAAGGTCTTTCTAATCAGATGGCTAATTCAAATTATATTCTGCCTTTAACGGTACAGACGGTCCACTGTTAATGATGTAGTTTTAAATAGTGTTGCTTCTGTTGTGTTTGTCAAACTATGCTGTGCTCTGGTTTTTGATTTTGCTAAAATATCTGTGTGTGTGTGTGTGTGTGTGTNGGGGGGGGGGAATCATGCATAATGATATTAGGTTTGCAGCAAAATGTGCACTCTCTCAGACAGACTCCTCTGAGCATTTGTGGAGAACTGACTGCAGCGTATTCTATTTCAGCAGAAATTGTTACATTATACTTTATTTGCAGAAGAAAAGTCAAGGGAATCAGTTACCGATTGTGCTTTAAAATCCTGCTCAGCCTTCACTTACTTTTAGCCAGAATCGCGCTATGCTGCCCTGCCTTCTGTCAAATCAAATTGCTCTTTTCATTTAATAACCTTATTGTCTAGTTTTCTGTTTTGCTCTCTGCTCTTTGTCACTAATGCTCACCCTTTTGGAGAGTTTTCTCTGGATCATCTGACAACCCCTTCAGTGTGTTCACATGTAGTGAGAAAAGGAAAAAGGCACAATCGTAGGTCATACAACTTGCTCTAAGAATCATGCAGATAAAAGATTTAACTGAAGAAGATTTTTTTCTCCATCTTAGGAAAAATTAATGTGTGAATCACAGGTTAGGTTAGAATGACTATTGCTATCTATCTATCTATCTATCTATCTATCTATCTATCTATCTATCTATCTATCTATCTATCTAATCAATGCTTGCCTAACTTTTTTTTTTTTTAACGAATAACTTGTGTGCTTTAGGCTGCAACTTTGACAACTGATTTCTTCTTAAAAGCATTTAAATTAATGTACACAACACAAATTCCAGAAATTCACAAAGCTTGTTTGATATGACGTAGTTTGCTCCAAATCCCCAGATTTGTCCCACATAACCGTTTTTGGATACTTCATCATCCACTCTTGGTAATTCAGCGAGAATCTTGGCGAGGCACAAAGGGAGCACTGAGAGCACACGTCAGCCTGAAAAGGTAACAGTCATAGAATTAAAGAGATGACTCTGTTATTGAAAAGCAAAGCCTGTCAGAACCAAACCAGACTGTCCAAAGGTAGACACTTTGGTGCAAAATATAAATTAACGAGGTAACACTGATTGTGTTATATGAGATGTGTAACACTTGTTTAAACATGTCATTTAAGGTTAAGTTCTCTGTGTGTGCAGCATGAGTACTCCAACAACGTGTGGGCATTTTCACAGCAATGTCATTGTAATATATTTAAACTATACCAAAGTGAAATTCAGATCATCCAAAATCTGCCAAAAGAGCATATTTAACAATAACTGAAATTGGGAAAATACTTCAAACAGAATTTTTATTAACTAATATTCTACATAACATGGTTTCACAAGTAAGTACACCCCTAGTGAAAACAAAGCAGTATGTGTCAGTAGATGAAACACCTTTACTACAGACACTTCTGTTTTAACACCACATCACCTGTCACCTTTTCATGCAGTATACACTTGAATAGTAGTGTAATGTTTATGCAAGGCACATTTTGTAACAGTCTGAAGCCACATAGTAAAAATGGCTCCTCGTGGGAGAAAACTGTCTGAAGATTTGAAAAAAAGAATCACTGAATTGCATGAAAGCAAAGTTGGGTAAAAAAAAAAAAAAAAAAAAACATTGCCAAAAATTTGCTAATAAGCCAATAATTTGCTAATTTGCTAATAAAACTTTGGTGAAGGTCATCCAAAGGTTTAAAAGCACAGCTACAGAGGTCACCAAACAGCTAGCAGGTGCAGCTCAGAGACATCACAGAGAACTATTAGCCATGTTGCTAAGCTAGCACTGAAGGATAGACACATGATGCCTTCCAGCTGAAGCTGCATCAGAGTTTCACAGCTACAATCAGGAGAACACTGGACAGGGCAGAGCTCCATGGACAGACACCTCGTCCAAAGCCATTACTCACGCAGTGACACAAGGAAGCCAGACATAAGTTTGCTGAGCTACACAAGGACAAAGTCTGAACCTTCATAACAGCAGAGTACTTCATTCAGTGTCAAGACATGCACAAGCTGTGCTGGCAAACAATGGTGGAGGTAAAAAATATTAACATTTTTGGTTACTTAGTTACTGTGAAACTATGTTATGTAGAATATTAGTTCATACAAATTCTGTTTGAAGTGTTTTTCCTGATTTCAGTTATTGTTAAATGTGCTACAATGAAGGTTCAAGAGATCCAAATGGCTATCCAACCTAGACACTGCCTACAGAAAGTAAAAACTCTAATTTTCTTCCTAACAGACAGGATGTACTTACTTCTGACTGATACTATTACTGTCGGCACTAATAGAAGTTAACCTATTCTGCTCATGGAATGCTCTCTTCATAATCTTATTTTGAGAAATTATTAGTTTTAAATTCTACATAAGAAATGCTTAAGTTTTTACAAAAAGTTTGCTTCATCAGCATTTTGGTTTTAAATTAGCTATATAACGTTGAAAATATATATATAAGCCTGAGGAACTTCAAGGCAGTTTTTGAACTGTTTAAGTGAAAAATACTTTTTTTTTTGATTAAAATTGAATTGTTAACTGTGGTTTTTCTTCATTTAAAATAACTATTTTGTAAGTAAGTCTGAAATCTAATGGCGGTTCTTATTTAGTCCTGTCAATTACTACAAAAAAAAAAAAAAANAAAAAAAAAAAAAAATACAGGCCATTTTTTAGATTAAAAAGTAATGTCAATTTGGAACTATTATTGAGACTTGAGACTTGACTAACTCAGAGATTTAAGACTTGACTTGGACTCTAACTCAAAGACTTGAGACTTGACTTGGACTCTAACTTAGCGACTAGTGTTCATCTCTCCTCTGCTCATATTTACTTTCTTTCATTTTAAACAACTTCTGGATACTTGGTGGTAACAGTCTGTTTTTTTTACTTTATACATAATTTGTATTATTTTGAAATCTATAACTCTCTAAATTTTAAAGCATTTAATTGAATATAAAGTCACTTTAAATAAATCACTTTCTGTGTACTGTTAAATGGTATTGAAGAAACATTTGTACCTGAGGACAGTAACTCCCATCTCGCTATACCACCGTTTCTCAGGCAATATGACGACCTTTATCTGTGTTACCTGGGCAGGAGGTGATAATATGGCATTTGTGTGTGATACCATGCAAGTTTAATACTGTACCTTGGCACTAAATATCCATGGGAGATGGTGAAGTCTATAGCTTAATGGACAGTGTAGGTCACAAAGGTAAACTTTTAGCACTGAAGCTGACAGGCAGGATAAGCTTAATGGACTGGAGTCACATCTTAAGCAAAGTGCGCACATGGAGGAGCGAGGCTGGGCCCTGGGCGATTGGCCATGACCTGAAGAATAGCACGGTGTCAAGGAGGTGCTACTATGACTCAATTGAGAGCAAATGCTAGAATGGTTTCCATGCCTGATTCCCATGCTTCCCCCTCTCTCCATGCGTAGCTGGTACCTAATGAGGCATGCAAGGTAATTAGCAGCAGAAGCATCAACCAACACCTGTTGTCTTCATCTTCTTCTTCCTGCCCTTATTCACCTCTCATCCCTTACCCTTTTCTTTCCTTTCATGTTTTTTATATCCTTTCATTCGTTATCCTTCTTAAACTGCTCTTCTTTATGCCAAACAGACTGGTTACTTTGTCTGAGCAAGCGTTGGAGCATTAAACAAAACTGACATGGCAGATAAAGAGACAGACAGGCAGACAGAAAGAAAGCCCATGATACAGGCTTATGAATGATAGACAGGTTCTGTACTTACCTCCGATGATTAACCTTTCCATGTCCCAAAAGACTCTAAACCAAGGTGAACTGCAAGACATGATGAAACTTTAGGTAATCTGACCCCCAGCAGGTGAAAATGTGATGGACCTCTTCCATCTGATAGATGTTAAAGATATTTTCTCATTTGTCCATTACTTAGGATGGTAAACAGATATCATAGCAACTGGCTAAGACATTAAAACTATGGATTTATTACACAATATCTGAGAAGCTACAGTTTGTAACTTTTAACTTTGACAGGAAGAGTGTTCGTGCGACTCTCCTACCACTTGATAGGTCAAGTTTTCACATTCTAACACTTCCCAGTAATCTTGATGAGCTGAATCAAATGGCATGTGGTCTGAGACTAGTCTTTGATTTGTCTATAGGACATTTAGCTTTAGTGTTCTTTCCTTTCTATTTTCCAATTAAACACCCCCGCNCTCCCCCCAAAAGAAAAAGAAAAAAGTTAGGTTTATTGACTTTGAATGAAGACAAAATCTGAAATATTATCAAAGGCTTGGAATTCATTGTCTTGTGTTAAGAAACTGTACTTTTGAAGGTCTACATAATCCTCCATTTCAAGTTAAAACTGCCAAAACATTTCATTTAGGTGGATTTTTTTTTTTCTGACAGCAACAATTTATTTTGTCTGTTCACCTCACAACCATGCACTTGGTGTTTTCATTTTGAAGGCGGAGTGGGTTTATATTAAAGGTGTCTCAGAGCATCGGGAATTGGCAGGGGTGAACGTGGATAAAAACGTCCTCTGCACATGAATGCCTTTCTCTCCTGTGCTCACATACTGCAACAAGAGACGTTGTCTAAACCACAGAGCTGGGTAGTCACACAGATGGATGGGCAGAGAGGCTGAAGGAGGCAGGGGATGGAGTAGATGTTGTGAAGGCGGGGAAAGGTTCTGGAAGTCAAAACTGGCTTAAAGCGCTGATCCAAAGTAAGCCCGTAGCCTGGCCTTGTCCAGTGCTCAGTGTAGCTTCCATCTTACAATCCTGCTATCGATTCCACTGTTCCTAATGAGTTGTTTTGGGCCATGTGGGATTTCTATCTGGCTATCTTCCATACAGTCTCTTCTTGATGAAAATGTGGTGTATTTTCCCCTTTATTCATGAGTTTTTTTTTTTAACTCTTCCACTCATTAAGCCAATGGAAAAATTTTGTTCACAATTAGTTAGCAATACTCAGTCAATAATAATAGACATTGTTCTATTTTGGGGAAAAGAAAAATCACATTTGACATGTGGACTGTAGTTGATCATTACTACCAAGCATAACTTGCTAACTGGTGATAAATACTGTTCTTACAATGTTTTTACTGATCCCTTAATGTCTGTAATTATACACATTTTTATCAAATCTTTAAAGACAGATACAAAATCACAGACAAAAAATGCCAATAATCACATATCACAAACGAAAATGAAGTTCACCTTAAAGAGCATGCTGTCTTTTCAAAATTGCATTTGCTTTGAATTAATAAACAATAGACAGTACTCACAAGACAATAACTTCTAACCATTTCTGTGTCTATCATTAATAATAATAATAAAATTTCCTTCTGTAGATCTCACACAACCATTTCAATAAAGTACTACAATTCTGAAATATCTTTAAGTTCAAACAGTTCAGCATGTAAATATGCAGTATTCCAATATTGAAATGAAATTAACTAAATCAAAAACACAAATACAAGATGTTTACAGCACGGCTTAAATCTGAGCTTATGTTGCCAAATCAGTCTGTGCGTCCTATCCAGTCATTCTCCAAATAAAGTGAAAGAGATTTGCCTTATCGGTTGGTGTCACAGGTGGTAAGTGATCAAAGTTTCCTGCCCACAGCAGCAGCATGGGCCACCATTAACAGGATCATACAACAGAACCCAAACTGCTGCCACATTACCAGCATGTGATGCTAATGTACTACCATAAATAGCGGCATCAAATTCTGTAAAGAATGTACTGGCTCAAGTTATTTAAAAGTTTTGCAGTTTATGAAAAAAATGTAAAAATAAATGTCTGGTTTTGAACAGTTGTTTATGAGACAGACAAAAGCTTTGAGTTCTTGTCAGGGCAAAATCAATTTAATCCTCTTTGATTCCATCTGTCTTTCTTTTCTCTTTGGGGGAGAAATCTTAGCGACCTGAGAAATGGACCCTGCAGACGTTGTCTGGATGTTTTTCTCACTCTCTGCTGATGGATTTAAGTGAAGACAACAAGCTGCACTCCACAGTCGCTCTACCCACCAGTATCTGCTTTGCTGCTAATGATCCATGTGTGTGATTGCTGTATAGGAGCTTGTGCTTTGCTGAATTTATTTGCATGTGTTTATTGTGCTTTATTGTGTAGATGAGAGACGGGGATATGCAGTGTTACACATCAGGGTTAATCAGGGTCAGCCTATATTAAAAAAAAAAAAAAAAAACTCCTTATATTGTTTAAATCACCAACAAAAACACGGAGCCAGAGCAACTCTGAAACTGACTTATGCTGTTCAGTTCAGACCTATTACTTTACAAGATGGAAAACAAATTCAAATTATTCCTTCACTTCCATTTGAATGTGGAATTTAACAATACAGAATTCATCTCATACCTGACATGATGCATCACATAACAATTCTCTATCTCTCTCTGTCTTTATAATTACTTTATTTCCCAATAGCAATATGTGGGAAATTGTCATTGGGCGAGTATTGGTCTTATATTCACAGACCTACAGTACATCTTGATTGAATATTGCTATTCATTTTCTAACTCGTTCAGTGGAAAGATGTTGCTGACTGTGTTATGCTGTGGTGTATTTACACTATAATTATGAATGCATGTCAAGTGTATCCCATCACACTTCAAGTTTCTAATGAAACTTTTTCTTTCTTTTCTCATGATCCTTTAGACAAATTAACTCCACTCAGTGTCTATTTTTTGAGATGATACATGACACATACCCAACCAAACAGACACACGCACACACATACACAAATGTCAGACAGGCAATGAGCTACTTATTAGAGATTGTGCTCCGGAGAAAACATTGCTTTAATTAAGTTTGTGCCTGCCAGTGACAAGGAGAAGACAAGGAACATGGTCAATATGGTCTCCATGGAGACATCTTCAGTCCAGTTGTAGGTGGTGTTATAAAAAAGGCCGGATGATAGGCTATAGTGGAAGATACATTCATTGCCTACTTTTCAGCCTAATGTGCCTGTAACCTGAGCGTCTGACCCTACGTGATGCAATTAACGTGAAGATGTTCCCTTCTCACCCTCGTGAGTGTAATCTCTCCCTGTCTGGGGGAACAGGTTTGACTCACCCACAGGGCCCGACTCAGATCCTGGATGCGATCCCTCTGGTTTTCTTGTTTTGGCTCGGTGGTCGCTCCAGCGTAGGCCGCACTGGTTAGATCCTGCCCACTCTTCTCTCATTAGGTAGTTCAGGTTTTAATTTATAAATATAACAAAAGCGAATGGCAAATGAAAACAGTCTCACAAAAAGCGCTTCCCTGGATTGCGCTGGCGTGATGACCGCTGTGACTTCAATCAGCCCAGGTGAGGTCGCATCAAAGGCTTGATAAAGCGTCACACCTTTCTATTCTTTCTTTAATGTCCTAAACTTCAACCCTACAATCCTGTAACAGTGACATACTAACTTTACTTTTCTAACATGATGTATTTATTGTTTTCAGTGGAGAAAAAGAAACATAAAATAATTTAAATTTCTTGAAGCAATCAAAATGGAAACTTACTGCCAACATACAGTGATAACAGTATTGCGGTATATCTTCAGGTACAACGGACTCATTCAAGATACATATAAGATAGAACGTGCTGTGCTTCTGACTGGAAAGCTCTGGCATGGTCCACAGACACTCGGCCCATAGCTGAACCACCACTCGGGGCCTGGTCTGACTAACAAGTCTCTGTAGCCCTTATTAGGCTTATATTGGCTGGACGCTTTGAGTTAGCTCCCATCCATAGTGCTTGTTGTGTGTAGGATGATAAGCTGTTTCAAGAGACCACTGCTTCTACCTCCCCGCCCATCTGCCCTTCACCGCAACCCACCCACCCACACGTAATTACACACTGACATGCCCTATATTTTCTAAACAGAGAGATGTATATGTGAGATGGGAAGCATAGGAGATAATGACCAGGTGGGATGTTTGTGGAAGGGATTCAAATTTTTTGTAGTTTCAATAAACAAATATAAACTGCGGCAAAGATATGCATATATAAAGTCGATTGTGGGAAAGTTGGCAAGGAGTTGTTTTTTTTTTTGTTTTTTTTTAAGCCAAGAGGTAAATAGAGTGTAAAGCTTTAAAATGATCTAATATGCAGTGACAGAGCAGACCTCTGTTCATCTTCAATTTATTACAAATCCTCAGGGTAGAAAAAATTATTTGACTCATTAATCAAAGTCAATACTTCCTTGGTTGGAAACTTGAGGTCAGTGTGAAGGAACTAGTGAAGGAAAATTAGGCTTGGAATCTGTAATGCGACAAAAACTTACAGTAACTACAACAAAACTTCATTGCAATACTGGGTGAAAGTTCATATACTATATGGCATTTCATAAAAGGTATTAGCATAGCTTGACTTGGCTCTGCTGGTATGCAGAAATTTGACATACATATAAGACATAGAAGATGTAACGTACATGATTTGCACCAGAATATTAATTTTGTTTGTTTTTGTCTGCTGTGCCAGTTTAGTATTGTGGCATCTTGCCCTAAAGGTAACTGCAGGAGAAGGAGCAGAGGTCATGTCAGTAACAATCGATTCAAATCAGATTAGAAAATCGTGCTATCCAAATGTGTTCTTTAGCCTATAGTAGGCATGAGCAGCAGTAAATTTATGCAGCACTGGGAAACACCTTTCTTTTTTATGGACCTGAGCAGAGCTTTTCAACTTTACGATAGTGCTGCCTTGAGTGACACGTACCATCTGGGTTACCGGTGACCATTCCAACATGCAACCAATGAGGGAATACATGTATTAGCTGTAATAGCAGTTAATGTTAGTGTATAACATAAAATGTGTAGCTAATCTTTAAGGTAGCTACACCCAAAGCTAATGTCATTTCTTAAGGGTGCATGTTGCTTCGTGAGCTAAGCAAGAAACAGCCTATTGTACATGTAGGCAGTGAGGCAAGCAACATGCAAATTGCTTACTGCAGTGCAGCCTTACAGTTACCATACAGGAGGTTTTGAAAAGTATGAATTCTAATCAACAATGTAACAAGGCTGAAACTGAGGAACAGCACAGAAAGGCATCACACAAACAGCTGCAAAAAGTTGAATGGCTTGCCAAGCAAAAACTTAGGCCCTCTCACACTCCAGGTCGTCATCATTTCTGCCATTCATACAACTTTTTTTCTGAAAAAATTGGTTCTTCACTTACACTGTGTGCCTCATGCCATGGAATTATCAAACCTTAATATACCACTGATTCTTAGAAACCAGAAACAAAAATCAAATCAGATGAAATAATAATAAAAAATGGGCCAAAGTCTTTTGACAAGCTTAGATTTAACATGAGGTTGAGTTTTATGATTAGATTTGTGTTACTGTTAAATTCTAGATTAAAATGTCAAATGTCAACCTTTACATCCTGAACAGACTGTAAGAACTGAGCTGAGGAGTATGACTGCTGCTTCAAAGTTAACATTGCATCACTTTGTCATGTCTGACAGAACAGGTTGATGTTACTCCGAGTAAGACATCTCCTGCTAAAATGGTTTTCCTGTTGTGTTGAGGAACTAGCAGAATGGCAGAGGAGGAAGTAGTGGGAGCTGAATAAGGCTCTGTTGACTTGATAAATCATTTTTGCAGCATTGGTGATGCTCTGCTAAGCAATGCTGACCCCCTGATGTGATGGCATACGTTAATAAAAAGCGCCGCAGGACGTCCTCAGTATCCTAATCTGCTGGTGTCAGACTAAATGAGAAAGGGCTGATATGTGTATATGAGTGTTCCAGTTCTGTGTGTGTGTGAGTGCGCACGTGTGTGCACATGCCCATTCTTGTTAATGCATGTGTGCATGCATGGGGTAATGACAAGCACAGCGCCTAATCTACATATCAATTTTCCTCATTTGAATACTCCACTCATTGGGTGATGCTGGTGATAATTACCTGTTGTGCAGTGAGTAGGGCACAAGCTCCCACTGGGCCTCTCTTTGTCAGACTGGGTCACCAGATTTGTACACAGTACAGTGGAAGATTGCACACTGGGGACTGGTGAAACATGACAGCACAGCATCAGTCTCAGCTTTCCTGTTCCAGCAGCTAGACGATTCCTGGTGCTGTATGAGGCCCATCATGTAGTAAATGGCACATAGAAAGGTGTCTTATTCCCTGCTGTATGAGGGATATTTTTAGGACAATGTGTTCTAATTTGTCTCTCAGATTGCAATCTGAGATTACAAAAGGCTGTGAGATATTGTCACAGTAAACATGGCTCTTAAAGGTTTGTGTCTTTATCCACTGATATAGCAGTGACTTTTCACTGTATTTTACTATGCCATCTTCACACTAATTTATGACTTCTTTTAAGCCCTCGGAAACATCAAACATGACAATTCTCACTGGAATATACTGTATTTTCTCATGCTTTGTAGAACCAAATGTCTTGGTGAATGCTGCTGCTTGCTGTGGTGATGTTTCGCCTGATACCAAAGTACCGTGGCATCAGGGTATAGTTCAGTTTCCAGTGAAGTTTAAAGGGAGTTTTTGTTTTAAATTATATTCATTTCTTTCTATCTACTTCTTTCTGCTTCTTTCATGTCACACAGACACATTATTCAAACTTTTTTGTTTAAGGTATTAAATTAAGTTTAATAAAACCATTGATGTTTGTTCTGTCAGTTAATCAGCCAAATCAAGGATGAAGAGAAAAATTTAGAGCAATGACAGATTTACAAATCAATGGCCACCTGATTTTCTGTGTTTCCACAAAGGACTTCACTTTACTATTTGATCTCAATCAGTTTATGTCCTGTCAATCTATGCCAGTGATGACAACAGTATGTCTAGTTCATGTATTAATTTTGATTTCTATAAATTAGAAAAAAGAAAGAAAGAGCCCAAGCTGTGTCTAAATGAAAACAGATGAATCACATTGTACAACCAAGTATACGAGTCTCAGCTGAACATCAACATCCTGCTGCACTTCAGCTTTAATTTCACTTGGCTGAATCCTGTGGTGATGCTTTCAGGTGCTACTAAACATTAAAAATGGTCCCATTCATTCTCTACCTTTAGAGCTGTGCGTTCTCTACCACAGTCAAACCTCTGTACTGTGGTCCAGGACCGCTATGGAGGGGCCACAAATGAAAATGAACAGGTGTAATTTTAATTATGTTTCGTTTGGTTTTATTCTGGCATAGGCAGCCAGGAGACAGTGGCTCTTTTAATTAACCTTGAGCTCTGCTGTTAAAATGTGCTGATAGAACCACATTGCACAGCTGCAAATATACAGATGAACAATATCTGCCAGTCTACGTGACTCCCTTGCTTTTAATTACAAGCCCCAATGGAGTGTGCACACATTTCTTTACCCTCACGTTTCATTTTACTCCTCGCCACCCAGTCTCTGTGTCTGCTTATGGCAACGTCACATTTATTTCTTAGTGACCTCAGCTAAGTGCGTGGTTACAGATCATTCTTCTGATGTGTCGGAACTGATCTCACTCCTCTCATGAAGTATATTCTATTATCTTTACGTGGCACCTTGTGAAAATAGATGGCTGGTGACCAAGAAAGAGCTGGCATTTGTATCACAACAGGAAATTAACACAGAACATTCATTCAAATACTTAAGCACAATATTGATGTGCTTGTTCTTTACTTAAGAATTTCTTTTCTTTAGTATTTTGGCTATAGTAAATTTATCAGCTGTATTTACTGGTTAATTTGCAAATCAAGACTTCAAATTAAACATACCATAATATCATAAGGCATCGCTGTTTCCTTATACTTCATAATTACAGAATTTTATAGGGAGAAAGAGGTCGGAGAATTTACTCAACCTATAGAGCAGCATGTAGCTTAATTTGTCTGAAAGATTGAAATTCCAATATGTTTTTCACTGTAAAATTTTCAGAATTTAAATTCAAAACTAAGATTTGAGATTTACCCACTGGACATGTGTGTTGCCCTTCACACACTTGTCCAAATCCAGACCTCCCATTTTTATAGTTTAACTCTGACAGGAGGCAAACTGATAGAAGAAAAATTGGAAGTCTTAAGCCTTGGAATTTCTGTTGAAACTTGGGAAAACCCTGCATCTGATCTCACAACATGACACAGCCAGATCCACAAACTAACAGGGGCTGCAGAAAAATGAGCAGGCTGACAGCAAAACCAGAGCTGCCACATCCTCCATTATAACAAATACTGGTGTGACATGTTAAATTTGTGGACTTGCGTGCACAGATCATTGTCATTAATCACCTATACACACACACACACACACACACACACACACACACACACACATAAAAAAAAATAAAACAAAAAAACAAAAAAAGCTGATAGCCATGGTCCTTTATGTCACTGAAGGACCAACATCTCTGATTTGCTTTTACTTACTGTAACTAGAATTAGAATGAGAATGATTTAGAATTTGAACAGGATTTTTATTAGGAATAGAGTATTTTTTTTTTCCTCTTGTGGCATTACTGTTTCTACTTCAGTAAAGGATTTGAGTTCTTGTTCCACTCTTGATTTGTGGTGTGAATGTTATTCTCAGAGAGGGAAGGAAAACGGATCGGTTTGCTGCTCTCTCTATGCTTGGATGTGTAGACCAAAGCTGTGCTGCATATTTCAGTATGCTCATAGGGAAGATAAGGACACCTCTGTAGAGTTCCTTCTCTTTGAATTTTACACAAACACCATGGATGACTTTTCACACCACATATTTGAGTGACATTTTTATCCAATTATACTGATAATTATCTCTCAAACAACAGATGTTACATCTCACATGTTTTCAGCTTCTTTTAGGAGGGGAGAACAGACTGGAGGAATCAAAGCTTAGATTTCTGTGTGATCTTACCTTAATTTCATGTCATTTCTTTTGCATATGTGGTGACGTTATTTATTCATATTACTGTATCCTTTTCTACACTTTTCCAAAGGATACAGAAGCTGCATTGGTGGTATATTCAGACATCTAAAATTAAGACTTTTAGTTTTTTTTATGATACACACAAAAGCACATCTACTGTACATACTGTATCTAAAATGTCATACACCTTAAAGGACCATACCGACAACATGGTCCTTTAAAAAATTCTTTTCGTTTTTGAAAATTTAAATAAGAATTTCCACTTCCCTCTTCCCAGTGTGACCCTTTATGCCAGTCGTAACTCAACCTATGTGTTGAGTTTACCATTAAGGATGGATTTTAAACGCTTCATTGGTTGCTGTAGACAAATCCTCTGCTTCATTTATGTGTTGTGATCTGAAGCAATTCTACCATTACTGCAGCGGCGCAGTGGGACAGAAGATTGTTTTACTCACTACGAAAGCACGGATGGTTGGCTTGATCACGTTTGGCAATCACTCCTGAAGGATGAAGGCAGCCTACCTAAATGTAGCCTATGTAAATGTTAATGCTATAAACGCAACTTAGAGATTGGATGTGGCATCATCTATGAAAAAGAAAAAAACTTTTGTCCGACCATCTTAGGGTAGATATAAATGTGCTGAATTCTAGCCCAAGCCAAGCAGCTTTCATGCTTACTTTGTGGACAAATGATTTTTAATCAGCAGTTAGTCCATTCTTTGCATTGTAGTCAGATCAAGTAAAGTAAATAAATAAAAATCTGAATAGTATAAAAAAGTGGAATTCTTTTTTTTTTTTTGTTTTTTTGCAGCAACAAAACATCTGCAGAGAATCACATTTTATTCTACAAGGGCTTTACATTCATTTTGTTTCCAAAGTTGAAATTTATAGCTAAGGTTGGAACAGTCTCTGTGCAACTTTACTTTTTACTATTTCTTTCCTTCCCTCCCTGATGTCAGAGTTAATCATTTCTGTTTTCCCATCCCAAAGATGATCTTATTTGCAACTTTTGTGCTTCTCCAGTGAGGCTCGGCCACATTTTGAAGTTTGCAGGGCCAACAGAGAGGATAGTTTCAGACATCTTAGCAGCACGTTCTCAGTAAACCACCTGAGCTGTGCACAAAAGGTTCATCATTATCGTTGTTTGCACCTTGCTGCTCCTGTTCCAAACTAAATATATCAGTGTATAAATTTAATTCTCCGCCAAAAAACCCATAATTTACTCATAGCTCACAACCTGAGCAGCTGTGCCCCTACTACCTTTGCTTTTAGAATTCTCTCCCTGGCTTCATCAAAGCTTTTTTACAAACTGGTGGAAGTCCAGAAGTAATGGAACATGTTATATTTGTCTTCAAGCGTTTTACTGCCCAAAAGATACCAAGTGGGCTGCCAAAGTACCCACATTAAGGAAACATTGATATATGTGTGTGTGTGTGTGTGCATGTGTGCGTGCATGCATGTGTGTGCATGCATGCGCGCTTGCTTGTCATCTGCCTGCAGAGATATGATGATTTTCATTCCTGCACTTATTTCCTCTTTTATATTGTCAGCTTAGTAAAGTTGTCTTCATTTTCAATAAGTTAAACTTGTTAAAGTTTAACTTAAAGTTTATCTTGAGTGTATTATTTTTATTAAGTGAATGTTTTAAGTCAAAGAGACAATGACTTTCATACATTATGTTACAGGTTCTAGAAGATTTACTCAACCTGGACTTCCATTCTCATTTTCATATATAGAGACCGTTTTTGTCAAAATTAGTTTGTTTTTGTTTTTTTTTAGTTTTAGCAGCAGCAGCAGTACTTGTGAGTAATTTTTACTGCTGGTAATTGTATACTTTTTTCTTAAGTCAAATTTTACTATGGGATTTCTACTTGTACTAGACTTCTCCCACTGTTTTAATGCAACTCCTACACAAGTCTAAGACATGGGTAATAGTGACAGGCTGGAATTCCAGTCAAATTTCCCATTTTTTTTGCAATTAATTTCAAGATTAGCTTCCTTTAGTGAACTTATGTATGGGTCAATGCAGTGCCAAGTAAAAAGGAATTATTGCAATAAAGTAATGCTTTTATTTAAATCTCTTGAACTCATAATTTATAGTCAAACATATTCCAGTCTGCAGATTATTATTTTAAATTTTACTGGAGTGCCCAGAGTTTCCAAAGACACTAAATGCATCAGGACACATTCTGTAAATGTGAATAAAATGACAGTTCAACACTGGAATGAAGAGAACTTTTAGGTAAAATAAAGGGTAAAGGGGCAAAATTAAAAATGTCAGAGCTTTAAAAAAAAAAAAAANGAACTTTTAGGTAAAATAAAGGGTAAAGGGGCAAAATTAAAAATGTCAGAGCTTTAAAAAAAAAAGAAAGCAAGGGTCGCTATAATTAATTTTCAGAGAACTTATAACTTCTCTAGTAATTCAAGGGGTCTTGATGCCTTTTATGCATCATTTAGATGATTATTAACAAATTACTACTTTGAAAAGACCCATAGATTTATCTAAAGTCCATTCAATGACAGTTGACTGCTTGACATTAAAGATATTCAGTTCTTTTTTGTATAATAAATTAAAAGTATTAACCAGCATTTAAGTGGTTAATTAAGTAACACAAACACATGCAAACAGAGCTAGTCGGTCTGCCAAAGATAATTAGGTCAAAACTTTGGCATACAGAATCTCATGACTTTGTGAAGGTGAGCCTTAAGGAGGAAACACTATTATTTTTCTTCATTTGGCAAGTACAATGGCGGGTACCTGAGAAGAACAAAGAATAAATAGAATTCCTTTGCCAGGTGCTTTTACAGAGCAAGAAGGTCAGTGCAAATTAGTCCTCACCAACATGGCAGAGCTTCAGAGACACATCATGCCAGCAGATTAAAAATGTACACTCCTAAATACCAAGGTTGCATTTGTTCTCTGCTATGATAAATCCTACTTTCTCAGTAAGAACGGGCAATTTTCAGATGTGAGAATTCATCTGTTTGAGAAATAAACATACTGAGTCTCCCTCACTTTCCCTCCATCTTCTTCTGACTTCTTTCTTTCTCCAGTGAATTTCTATTAAATCTGAAGTACTGTATTGCAAACTTCTTGGTCAGATACACTCATGTTCCATTTTCTACCACTTCTTCTTGCCCTCCAATAGCCTTAATTCTTTTTCATAGGATCACAGGCAGTCCTCTGGCAGTATTGAGTTTTGGGTGTTTGTGCGCTACAGGTATCACTCTCAGGCTGCTTAAAGCACCTACTGCTCTTTGGTTTGAATTAGCTAATGCTTTCTCAGCTCTGATACTGTCCCCTCTTAGATATTGGATTTTCTTGCTCCAATCCTACTTCATCTTACAATACAATAGTGAAATACAATAGTGAATTGCCTTCGGGCAGCATGTGTGTGTGTGTGTACATGTTTGTTTGCATAATGGAATGCTGGCCATGCTGTTGCTCACCTTGTCAATGTGCAAATAAAGTCAGGCTCGAGGCTCTCACTGGAATCCAATCAATAATGTTGCATTTGATCACGATCCAATTTGTCTGCTCTCCTTACCAAACTGCAACTACAACATCTTTTGAGTTGAGTTTCTGCACTTGTATTTTTGTGGGAGTTAAATAAGGAAACTCAGCTGTGCTTCTAGCAACACAATGTAACTCTGTTCTGTCTTGCAGGCCTGTGGAACTGCTTGTCAACAAAACTCCAAAGCTAGCTCATTGCTGAAAGGTCAGAAAGGTACGGAACATTCAGAAAAGCAACATGAGAGATGGAATCTATAACTTAATGCTTCATCCAAATTTTTTTTTTTTTTTTTTTTTTNTTTTTTTTTTTTTACTGACGAGTTTTATAAAAAAAAAAAAGTACCCGTATTTTCTTACTGACCTGTGCAGCCTGGGTGAGAGGAGAAATGCAAATCTACAAGTGGCACCTTATGATGGGGAGAATAATAGAAACACAGTCTTTTTACAGCTCCTTTTCATTTTTTGTTCATGAAAGCCTTGGGGATCAGGTTGCAAAGAATAGTTTCAAGCTGAGAAAGAATCGGGTTCAAAGGGACATCCTTCAAAGAGGAAATCTAATTATGATATGGATTAATGAGAACATACATCAATTACTTTACCCGTAGTACCTCGAGAATTTTCCATCAACATTCAAATCTGCACTGAACATAGTCTATATCTACATCTTACAGGATGAGTGTGAAAAGTTATCAACACGTAGAATGGAAGTACATCATGTATACTTGGGACAAGTTGGGCTATTTTCAATTTTAAAAAAGCTAACTGTTAATTTAAAAAAATAATAATTAGTCTTTTAAAAACTCTTTTACTGGCTCACATTTTACAATTGCAGAATTTACATAGACTTCAATTATTTTGATTCTCCAGAATCATCTGGTGTACCATCAGGGGGCACTTTAGGTACCACTATAGGGACGCATACCATACTCTGCAAACCCTGCTAACGAAATATTTTTCATCAACTTACCTTCATGCCAGTTCTAAGACATAGACACACACACACACACACACACACACGAGTATGACACAAAACCACTATGTTTGCAGCCCCATATCAGCTTTCTCCAAAAAAAGAAAAAAAGCTGCAAATGACCATAAATGTTCCACCAACAGATTGCAAAAATGACTCATTGGTTTGTAGAATTGTAGAATTCTAACCTTAACATCAGATTTAGAACACAACTATGAAAATTTAAACAATTTGAGTTCTCTACAGTTCTCTTCCAGTCTCCTCTTCTTCTCTACAGAACTGGAATGCCCCAGTTTTGTAGAGAAAAGATTGATACAGCATGTGTTCAGATGTAAAATGAAAATAATTGAAACTGAATAATGTAAATGGAAATTTGTAAAGATAAAAGGTATTTTTCCCATAGTCTGTCAGTATTACTGAGCATCAGTCTCTCATCATACTGAATGATCTTTACTCAGCTTTACAGCCTGATTAAACCACCTCTAGTGAATAAAACCAAATCTGTTCACTTTGCTATGAATTTGGGTGACTAATGTAGTTATCCTGATTATATCTCGACTAGTCAACATTATTTATCTGCCTATACAAATAGAGTAAGGTTGAGACTCTTCTGTAAATCATTCATACATATACTGTATTTGATTCCAAATATAACCCAAGACAAATGCAACAAACACATATACAAAACAATGTATTGACTTTCTTTATATTCATTAATATACAGTTTAGTCATTACTACCAAACTAAATATAATAAATAAATATTAGGGATATTAGTCCATATGTATCATCTTGAATATTTAATATAGCATTTGTGCAGCAGTTAGCTTTTGTGTGAGCATGACAGTTTTGAGTAGAAGATATAAAACAAAAGACTTTGGTTGGGCAAATGCCTTGTTTACCTCAACAAGGGCTGGGCAATATGGCCTCAAAATAAAATCTCGATTTATTATTTTTTTTTCCCACACTTACGGACGATTCTCAGTTTTAATCTCGATTTTTGTTGTTTTTCTCCAAACTAACCAAAAAAAACCCCAAAAAACAAAAAGATCAAGCCATAATTCAACAAGTATTTTCTTTATTAAAATAATAAAAACAAATAATGATACTTTTAAATAAAATTGTAGAACTTTCTAAACAAAAACTTTCAAAATAAAAAGGTTTTTACAGCAATTTACAGGTTCCTTGTGAGGAACACCAGCCTGTCTGCTGCCTCTGGTTTGAGGCTCTGTGGCATGTTACAATATTCCCACCCTACTGAAGACCATCTTATCATATGCGACGACATTGGAAAATGATGCAGCTAATGTCATTTGCTTTTTCACTGGCACTTTGTGACTGCAGCATCTCCATCTCGCAGTACCGCATTGCTGCCACTCAGCTACGTTTCTGTCACAGCTGCTGAAATGCATTTGTCGTGCTTCTACTCTCAGTAGCTGCAGATCCTACAAACTTTACATACCACAGTGTTTCCCACAGATTGAAAAATGTACTTGTGGTGGGCAGGCATCCAAGCCCAAGCCCCCCCCCCCCCNAAAAAAAAAAAAAAAAAAAGAGGATAACTGCAACAGAAGATTCCAACAAAAGTTTCTCATGGCTATTCAGCTTTAAAAAAGTGCAAAGAAAAAGCAAACAACACTCAGATCTAGTTGAAAATGGCCGTTACTAGCACTGGTTGTGAGGCAACCACAGTAACACAATGAGCACGTTTTCATTCGACCTCAGCTGGGTTTTAAAGGAAAAACTAAAAAAAAACTAATTAACTATAACACACCAGAGGAAAACTTTGGTGAGAAGCATGGAGGTCACATACATTTTAAAATGAGAAATAATGACCTGGCTGGAATAAAAGCCTGGTTTTCTCTCTGCAGTTGAGGTAAAAAAAAAAAAAAAAAAANAAAAAAAAGGACCCACCACTATTTGAGCATTTACGGTACGCTCATAAGGAAGGAAACAGATGCTGGTCTATGGGGATTTTGCTAAAAAAAATTGATTAACAGTGACAAAACTTCATGGGATCTTTATAGGATACTGGATACTTTTACCTTTGAAATGACAGTAAGATTACAAATTTAATCCATATTTTAGCTGTGTTTTGGTCAGCAGTGTGACAGCATTATTAAATGTGTTTTTTTTTTTTTTTTTTTTGAAGGCTGGGTCATCCCGCGAAAATTGGTGGGTCTTCATTTACCTGGGTGGGCTGCCCAAGTAAAGCCTATGTATGGGAAACACTGTACCGTATTAGTTTACTTTACTTGATGTTGTGAAACACAAAACCAAACCACTTCCAAATAACTGAAGTGATGAAGTGACATTGCCTTTTTTAGGAAAGAGCTCATCTTCAGTCAAAGTGTTTGTTGCCATCTTGATTAGCACATCTGACCTGCTGAAAGCCTCATGGGCGTGGTATCAACGAACTTGATGGATGATTGATTGGTAGGTTTTACGTGCACAAAATAGGTTTGTTTGATGGAGAGTGACCTGCTGCTGCATTTCCCCCACTAAAAAAAGTTAGATATTAGTTTTTTGAAAAAATCTCAATTTTGCAATTCAGCCATTTTACACTTCATGCCAAAACATAAAATCAAATTAGTCGTTTAAATCGATTTATCGCCCAGCCCTACCTCATGTCTTCACATCACTCATCGATGACATTCAAATGCGTTCTCATCTGCATATGCATGTACATGCATGTACACTCCCTTTCTTCAGTCCAGTATTCTCCATCTTTCTCGTCTGCCCTCACTCTCTCTCGCTCTCTCTTTTATCGAGTGGCTTTCTCTTCATTTTTCTCTCCTCTCTGTAACAGTAAGGGTGCATTAATGTTACTCAGTGTTTTAGTGTTTATGTAACCTGTCTAACCTGTCTTTTCCACGATGGTTTGCAGAGCTGCTGAGACCTTTATATAGTGCCACATCAGTAAGCAAATAAAATAGCTACATCCACTATATGCTTCAGTTACTTTTGAAGGTTAATTAATTAGAAAATCATAAATGGCTTCTTGGGTATAAAAAAATTAAAGAGAGAAAATTGCTTCACCTGAAAGGATTCGGCTGATTTTCCCTTCAGTTTATGCTCTCCTTCCATACTAAGATGTCTAATTATTGTCAATTGGAGGTGTTCTTCATCACCTAATTTCATACACTGATTAGGCTTGACATTTTCCTCCTGAGTGTCAAAAATTTTCTCCTAAAGTGTAAAACATACATTTTTCTTATGCAAATGAGATTGCTAACATGTACTGGAATCTAAAATCTGTGACAAAATTTTAACAACATTTGACTCTTGAATTAACCAGGATGACTGTCTTAAAGATGGGATGTTGTTAAATTAAATGCAAATATACATTTTCTTCTGAACTATACAGTTAATAAAGGATATTCATGCTTAAAAACAGCTATAATTACCTGCAGCTGAGAGACTTGCTGTTGATGGGTCAACCCAAAGAAATGTCGTCTTACATTTTGAACACATGGGGGCAGTATGGAATCACAATCCCTGACAGGCACTCTCATGTCAATGAGCAGCATTTTGGCTTTCTAAATAGAAAATCTTGGAAGTTTTGCTTGTTTGATCTTTGATCTTGACTGTTAAATCTGTGCAGTAGTTTTCAATCTGCCATTTTCTCTTGGTACCTGATGTCATTTTGAGGTGCCCGTATTTGAAACATTACGCTCAGCTTCAAAAGGAAAATAATCCAAACATGTAAGTATTATTACTAATATATTGCATCACAGATCTTTATAGGACTGGGTTTTCGTGCTATTTACCTAATTAGTAATAATTTTTCACATCATCAAAGAGGATACTTTCTAATATGAATGGTTTTCATCTGACTGACCAAGAGAACATTCAAAAGGAACGTTGAGCTCATTAGAGAAATGACTCATTGTGTTCCATGCTTTCTCCATTCCTTCTTTGACTACAGGCTTGCCCACAACCCCTGGGCATAACCCTGTCCTTCTACGCTTGTGTGAATAACTCAGTAACTCCCATCCATGGCACAATTAAGCCATTATTACACCCTCCGCTGGACCTCACGCTCCAGGGTGAATTGTGAGGGCAGAAGGGGTCTGTCCTGACCTCCATTTCCATTCCTGCCTGCTGTGAAGCCTTGGCTACTCTTATCTGTGACCCATTTTACGCCCAGCCCCTCATGTGCCCTGCTCTGACACAATACACACTCGCATACACAACTTTGGGCACCCCCCCTCTGTCATCTTCATCCAGCAGGCAGACATCATGAGTCACGTCGGTGCCTAGCAGCAGTGCAGCGGGCACCATGTGGGGCGCTCATCCGGCCAAGCGTTGGCAGTGGGTGGGGGTTGGGTTCCTCTACTCTGTCTCTTTCTTTTACCCTTCTCCTCTCATTGCTCTGCATGAAGGAAGCCATCTGCCTACTGCCAGTCATCTTAAGACTGTGAGAATCTGTGATGTGAGGGGAAAGCTGCACTGTGCTCTTTGAGATGTGTGGCTGCTGATAACCATGTTGTCCACCTCCAACCCAGTATGATAGACTGAAATATTTGACTTCACAATAATGATAATACACGAATGGAAAAAATACTTCATTACATGTAAAAAGTCCTGCATTTAAATTTCTACTAAGTCAAAGTACATCAGTGATGTTGGTCCATCAGTGATGATGAGAACTATGGATATCAGATTTCGAATCCAATCTGGGCACTAAGGTTTCTAACACAAATATAGCAAGTAATTTCAGGCAAACTTGTAGTGTTAAAAGCAAATGTACTGACAGTTTTATAGTTTCTGTCAGAAACACACCCAGCGGTGTGGAAAAACCTTGCATATCCAATTTTGGAGATTTTCTTAAAAAGTAACTTCAAATTAAATAATTAAGTGATTTTCATACTTTCAGATTTCACTTGTAGGATTACATGCTGTTCTACAGGCTGCCTCTTTTGCTGTCTAAATGCTACAAGGCCAAGATACAAGGTGTTTACAGAAACAGTAACTTGTTGTGATCTTATGTCAGGCTGAATAATGTTAATCTGCAAAGTATCTTTTACCAAGTTGAGTAAAAAGTTAAATATTTCCCTCTGAAATGTAGAGAAGAATAGTATAGAAAGTACAAAGTAGTCCAAAATTGAAACTAAATACCGACCCCTGCTCCCACCTACCTCTTGCCCATACATACAGAATAAACCCAAATCCCCTATTTAAACTTCTGCTTCTTCACTTTTCTGTCACATCCAAGTTACTGCAAAGCAATTCTTATGCAATGTAAAACAGCTGCATACTCATTGTCCTTATTACCCGTACCTGCTGTACTGGGTTGTTGTTTGGCTGTTTGTGCTCTGACATTGTCACACCAAATGTTTTTCTTTACAAAAACAAAAGTGATTCTTGCAGTGTGTTTGTGTCAGCCTACTGAGAGTTTCATTTCACTGCCAGAGCATCTTCCTTTGAATGTGCTGCGTTCATTATAATCTGTGCATCAACTCTGAAAGTTAGCGAGAGCATGTGAGTTCAAACTTAATTAGCTCAAAAAATATTTGATCTATGTAATGATATACAGGAGTTAAGTCAATATTTGTACAAGTGATTCTGATCAACAGAACCAAAACTTATTTTTTGTCACTGAAGCAACTCCAGTCATTCCCTCTTATAATGCTTTTCCAACAAAGACGTTCTGGTTCTTGAAATGGTTCCATTTGGTATCCATGGAACCAAGGTCCCATATAATGAACCAGCCCAGATTTCCATTGATTTGTCGTGGAACCACTGTGTCATCAAAGGGAAGTAACAGTAAGATTTATTTCCTAACAGCGGAAGCAGAGCAGTAAAAACATGCAAGATGGCAGACTGCATTGTTTACCTGCCAGCTTTTATCATCTTATTAAAAGTATTTACTTCAATCCAACAGAGTTACATGAGCCAAATATGGATGCTACGCAGACCAGTGAACATACTTCAACTTCTCTGTTGTTTTTCACTTCCGTGGAGTTAGAATGATACAGGCCTACTTATGATGTTGTCAAGGTTACCACTTCAGATCCTGGAATTTTCTGATTCCAAAGTGGAATCAACTTTTTTGGTTTCGAACCAGTTTATTTTTGCTCAGAACCATTCTAAATTTGGTTCGCGAACCAGAATTAGACCTGTTCCATTGGTGGAAATGCCCTATGCATAACATTGGAGACTGCTATCTTGACTTTCTGTATTTGAGCTTTAGGAAAGAAATTCAGAGTGGATTAACTTAAAAAAGGCCTTTGTTTGGCTTTCATCAAATTGCAATATGTGGTGTTTCATTGTGAATTAACAGGAATTAACTAGGTCAGCTTGAGTTTCAAACCAACCCAAGTGTCCAGCTGCACATCATTGTCTATTAAACTCTTTCTGTGTCAACTGTCCATGTGTTAGTAATATTTATATTGTTCACCATCTGCTCGGATGCTTCCAACTTAAAGAGAGGAGTCTGACAAATGGACTTGCGATGGAAGAGGGTAGCACTCCAAATGTCACGTCTGCAGGCTGTTCTATTTGTTTTAGATGCACTTCAAATGAAAAGCAATTTAAGAGCTCCAAGCATTAGAAAGAGCCCTCACCACTGAAGTGCAAACCAAAACTTAATTAGAAAAAATGATGATTGTACTATTCAAGCAATCATTTTCCTTTATAATTGCCCAGAGGTATCTGTTTCCATCCTCTCTCTATTTACATAGTTCAGCATGTCTACATTTGCAACATAACAGCACACCCAGAGCTTTAAAGGAGACATTAACAAATAAAATCCACATACACATTACATTAATGCATTTTCAATTTGTTTTTCATACCTTCCAGACTGTCATTGGTTTCATTTCATTCTAGTACACTGTTAAAATCAACTCGTAGAGACTTGAAACATGCTTGAGATAAGTAATCTATCACAGTAAACCAAATGTAATTTTAATTTTTTGTCGAAGATACTTAATTTAATCTGTCGAACGTGAAGCTGAATGGAAGAATATGTTGAGTCTCCACCAGGGAATATAATCCCAGGAGAAGATGGCTTTTACTGAGAAATTGAACACAGCCTTACCTTCTACATTAGACCTACATGTTAGCTGGCAAAACACTGATGACTAGGGGATTTTGCAAAATACCAGGAAAACTAAAACACAGCTTTATGTTTTGGAAAAAGATTATTAGTGCAGTAATGCGTATGTGGGTAGTATTTACTCGGCTTAAACATGTAGTCACCACTACTGTCCTTAAAGTAAAGCAGCCCTTAAGTTGATACATCTATCACATCAACAATAGGTGATTAACTGGTTGGCATTTCTTCCTACTAAATAGACACAATAGGACCTGATCCAGCCTTTCAAAACATACAGCACATGATGGCAAATGTAATTTAATCAAATATCTGTCATTCATCTGATTTTTCTTACAGTCATATAAAAAATTAGTGATTTTTGTTTGTTCCCAGATGTCAGAGACACTGTGTAATTATGTTGTTGAAACTGGCCTTTCAATCAATTTGACCTTCAATCACAAAGTGACAATCTGGTTTCTAAATAGAAACACACACACACACACACACACACACACACATGCACAGAGGCATGTTGGAGAATATGCACACACATCTCCATGGTTCATAGGAATGCAAATATAGCAAGAATAATTAACAGTCTAATATGGAAAGCTAATGTTTGATCAATCCAAACTGCCCATAGTCTAAGTCCAGTCAACAGAGCTGGAACAAACAAGAGCAAACCTTAACACAGAGAAAGGTCATGGGATCAATAATTCATTTAAGATTCTCTCTGGGATTGACTCCACAGTTGCCTTGTAATCAGGAGAGAAGATTTATTTATCTTAACCAACTTTAAATCCGCATTCCTGAGGTAGAAAAAACATCGTTGTGCCCCTTCAGTCGATTTTCAGTGCCTTCACAAGGCCATGAGATTTTCTGTTTTATTTACCCCCCAGGAGCTGGTGAAGACCTGATCTTTAATAGGACTTCAACTGAGAGTTGAACATCCATAAATGAAACTTTGAGCAGGAAAAAAGAAAATAAAGATGAAATCCAATGATAAGAATACACCCAAGGACAGAAATGAATGATTTTTTTTTTTTTTTTTTTTTTTTTATGAGGGTCAATCAAATATAAGCTTTAGAGGTCCAATTGCTACATCTGCACTGTGTCAAACATCCAGGAGAGCGGGTTAAATGATATCTAAGTTCCAAAAACTCTGAAAAACTATATATATATCTGTGTGAATGGGAAAGGAGAAGGGGCGTAATCAAATATACACCACCTTAAAGTAATATTAATAAAAACAAAAGTAAGGGATCTCTAACCATCTTTTAGTTTTCTCTTCTTACCCAAGTCTGCTAATCATTGCTGACTGCATTCTTTTCAAAATACGAGTTATGAGATTTTGACAGGAAGTACTAAAATAAAAGCCCAAGGCAGTGATTTGTCACAGGTGGTGTGGATCAGGTTGCAGTCAACTTTTTATTCTTGTGTATCAGTCTGGATCAGGATCTAGAATATGCTATTTGAGTATGAGAGTTTTATATGTTTGCTCTGTACTCTTGTAAGTTGTCACTAAGCTGAAAATATGACAAAGAGCATATTTTACAATGATACCAAATATCTTTAACTGAGGTTTTCATGTGCAGAGCGAAGTGGCTGATTCATGGACGGCACCACTTCTGATTTTAATAATACAGCATTACCGAGAGCAGGCATCCAGAGGCAATATCACTTCATATGCTGCAAACCTGCCTATTTGGAAAGATTTCCATTTTTCAAAAATTCAGTATAATCTGGTTAAAATGCCTCACAATAAATTCTGTTTTCATCACATATTCCTCCTACTATATGAATGAAATTTTAAGAATCCTGTTATCCAGCTTCTTTCCATTGTTGCTAAAAGACAGATGCAGATTGAGGGTTTTCCAGGGAAACAGCTGTCCTTAATAAACAAATAACTATAAAGCAGGCATTTCATAGCCAATTGCATTACGGAACCAACGGTGCGGAGTTTTGCATCAACACGTCACTCAGCACTTCTTAGCCAGCTATTAGACCATATGGTTTAACAGTTTGGAGACTATAAACAAGTTTGACAGACAATCCAATCAGACTTTCGTAGCAGAGAGAACACAGGACAATTTTGGTGTGAATGTAAACACAACATTCTGTACAGGCTGGCAGTATAATCACATCCAATTTGCTGGAAGGATTTTTGTAATTATCTCCATCAAGGGTTGTGTATTCATCTATGTGTGATGGTTTGCTTGTTATCCAGATTTTTTTTAAAAAATGAACTGATTTTGAAAAACTTTGTGGAAAGTTTTGGTGGAAACTTGATGGAAGTCTGGCCCTGGGAAGAAACCCATTCAGTTTTGGTGGAAATTTGTGTCCAAGGGCAGATTCAGAATTTTTTTTTAATGATTTCACAACATTGAAAGGGCAATTTTTGATATTTTTGTCAATTTCCTCTAAAGTAATATACCAATTTCAATGACAGAAATCAGGCATATTTATCCCAGAATAGATAATCAGTAGGTGCAGTTTGGTACAGACCTAGATAAAATAACAATCCACAATTTTGTCTCGGCTTGTTCACCCTTGATGGAGGTATGCTGTTTAATGAATCCCCCTTCTATTGCTGTATTTCCTGTTCTACCTGTTTACTTTGCTGTATGAGTAAATATCTGCCTTTCGATAATTTTGTAATAAAAGGTATCAGCAAACCAAAACAGTCTGCAATTTGCTCTGAATTTATGCGTTTGTTCGACTGAATTTCAAATGCAATTATCTGCCAAGCTAATTCATGACAGAATAGCCTGCTGTAACTGCTCATTTGAAAGGATGCAGAGTCATTTATGAGTCATTTTGGAACAAATGTTGTATCTGTTGGAAGAGGTAAAGCCCATGGGGAGCTTGGCAAGCTTTTCACATTGTCAGAAATGACAGAAATGAATGATTAGTGCCTTCCAATAACAGGATCCAAGGAGGGGTGCTTAAAGTGATAAAGTAAGCAAATGCCTGGCTGAGAGTTGTTTCACAATAAGCTGGATCTTGTTGATTAGTCAAATCATCACAAATGGCTCTATTTGTGTAATTCACGCAAAGCAAAACCATGTGCAGTTTTTCTAAGGAAACCGTGCTGGTGGCAGATGGATCCTCAGTATCCTTCTATCACTACTTTGAGGCAACTTTCTGTAGGTACAGTGAGTCCTTTGTGTGTCTGGGTTGTTGTTTGATGAGCAGAAGTGAAACGCTTACTTTTCCCTGTAAGCTACGCCACACTCACAAATCAGAGAATCGTTTCTGATGCAGGACTTCAAGAATGCTATATTTCCACGCAGCCTGCGAGTGGATTAGTCCAGCTCAGGAGTAATTGCCCTTGCATTGTATCGACTCTCTGCATGAGGGAATTCAAATCACTTTTAAGTTTCACTGTTGTAGGATTGGAGCCAGTGCTCGAGACAGGCTAAGGTGTTTATGTGAGTTCATTTAATTTGGAGTAAGACTGCAATGGTCCTATTAATGGATTAAAGGGCTGCATGTAAATGTAATTGTGCGAATCTGCTGACTGCCTGGGAAAATATCAGAGGGAGAAGTGAAAAAGCAGCACTCTGCCCCCCCATAACAAACACTGTTAAAGGAAGTTTGAACTTGATGCTCAGTGGTGCTGATCAGTGACCAGCTGTATAAAACTGCAGCAGTAATGGACAGATCCTGCATGTATGATTGTTTGTCTCTGTCATCCTGCAACTAAACCTTCAGGCTGTTGCTGCAAATTCACTGTTGTTGTTGCTAGTCTTTCTAAAATGGTGATATATATATTCTGCCCCAACTCCAGCTCACCACCCCTCCACCTCTTTTGTGTCACGCTTGTTTTCTCTTTTCCTTTTCCATCACGGAGGGTATATTTTCGCCAGTGTTTGTGTGTCTGTCAGGATAAGCAAAAAACTATAGCATTTCAGGGACTACTGGGTGGTGCTCTGGAGGCCGGACATTACCGGTTTGTCAGATGTAAGCTCCATGCCAACAGCCTTTTTAAAAAAAAATATTTGAAATACTCACATTTAGCTTGTACACAGTGAAACAAAAAGTTCATGCTACATTTATCGGCACTCTAAATGACTCCTAATGCAAAAATTGCAGAGAAAAAAATTCAATAATGAAACAAGCCTAAAAAAAAAAACGTCGCAATAATGTGACAATTATGCGACAGACAGAGCAGTAAGTGGTACAAAACAGTGAATGCTATTTTGGGACCGCAAACAATAAACAGACTACAGTTGTTAACTTCGGCAGTTATATTTGTTAATATGGATCTTTGTGGTTTGCTTCTGTCTAACACATGGCAAATTTTTCTGTCATCCTTTTTCTCTGTGTTGAATTGTAGATAATGTAGCCTGGGGTGATTTTGTTTGTGTTCCCTGATCATTATACATTTCATTGTAATATTAATACGAATGCTTAAAGGATTATTCCTTGAATGTATTAGATTTAGATATCACAGACTTATTGCAATGTTTACTTTTCTTGGCAAATTGCTCACTTTATAGGTCTTGGATTGTTGTATAGCCGCGGGTTTCGTTCGCACCAAACGAAGGAGCTGCTCATTAGCGCACTAGAACATCTTTATCAAAACAAATTCATGCTGGACAAAAGCCAAATCTGTCCCAGGTAAAGAGTCCATGTACAGACATACAGTATGAGTAAAAGTAAAAATGCGATTTGGATAACTGATTTCAAAGGATACCTATACAAAAGCAGCCTCTCTCTCTTAGTGAGACGACCAGCTCACTGATCATAACTGATGCTGAAGTCTTTTGCTGTGTGTGTGTGTGCGTGCATGCGTGCGTGCGTGTACGTTGCCTTTTGCTCTCCACAAATATCCCCCTGTACTTCAAATGATGCTGTTCATGCAGTTGGGAAGTGTCCCATGCGAACGCACGTTTCCATTTTTACTCACTCGCTCTAACTGACAGACAGTAAAACAAAATCAACACAAACTCAAACATTATTTTTATTCTCCAAATATACAGAGCAAAAGCATCCTAGATTCACAGACCAATACAGGTAAAATACAACCTTTTTCTTCTTTTTTTTTTTCTTTGATACAGAGGGCCACTGCCTGAAAATAGTGGTAAACCCACTATAATTTACATGTTGTCTTTTCATTACAATTATGTTTAATATTTATACAAATTCTTGAAGTGACCATCTAAGTTAAGTACTTCTTCAGACCAGGGTCATGTAGTATTTGCAAATTAGAGTACAGAATAATCCAGTTGTGAATGTGATAAAATGCCAGTCACAGAGAAAATGTGTATTTGACTTTCAAATGCTTTTCTGTGTTTCCTTTGATTTTCTTTGACATAGTGTAACCACGCTGGTTTGTGGTGCAGCCTACGGGCCAATTCAAATGCTAAGGGTTATTTGCAAATACTATTTGATTCAGGCCCTTTCCCCTTATAGTAGTATGTTATCAAACTACTAACAAGATATTGATTGGTAGAAAAAAAAGAAGTGAGAGAGAAACAGAGAGGGTGATTGAAAACATTTACACGGTAATGTAAAAGGGTTATTATGATCGTTCCAGTGCTTCAAATGGCACCTTCTCCACTGTGTTCCATCATGGATAATAAAACCTATCATACAAATATGGAGACTTCAAATAGCTTCATGTAAACCATCCCTTGCAGGCATTAGGTAATATAGAATTTTCCATCTTATTTAGATCAGGCAAAACCTTGTGTTAAGCAAACAAATATAAGCCATAGCAAACAAGTGCTAACCATTTCCATGCTGCTTACCACTTTTTCTCACTCTAGAACTCTCCTATGCCGGTGTATTACAGGCTAACCTTTAGCATCTGTGAATAATAAGAATCTACCCTGCCGCTGTAAAAGGGTTGCTCTGTTTTATCAGGGAAGGGCAGCAAACCCTTGTAACTGTTCAGGGTCTTTGTGTTTATTCATCTGTTTTGTCCTGGCATCTGTGCTGCGCTTAGAGCCAAGCAAACAGGAGCAGCCAGTAGCAGCCGGAGAGGCACCCACAGGTGAGCAGGGCACACTTTGTCCCCACATGGGCTTTGATTCCCAAAGTCTGACATGGCACTAGCATCCTGCGGCGCACTCATGCTCACTCTACCTGCTGCCATGTGGGGATGAGAGGGTGGGGGAGGCAGGACAGAAGGTTAGACTCAAATATTTATCTCTTTGCTGTGCAGTGGGCAGATTCTCTGGACTGGGAAAATGCTTATTTAAATCAGCAGAGGAGCTATATTAGATAAAGATACTGGACATAAGAGTCTTTGGGAAGTCTTTGTAAGACTGCATTGAATATGTTCTGAAGCGTATCTGTTTGAATTCTGACTCTGTGGATTCATTATTTGGGAGTATACAAATGGCTTTATGTCATCCCATGCTAATTGGTTGGTTCTGTAAATGTCAGGTAAGATTTTATATCTCACTTATGAATGCTAAAGAAAATTAAAAAAAAAAAAAGGCCCAGATATGCTGCACTTGACTGCAGATAGCAGAAATTATAAACCAGTCCGAGCTGCTTACATTTTAATGTTTTCTTTTTTTTTTTTTTTTT
>VXCM01002831.1:92699-141792 GCA_014773175.1 Lucifuga dentata | reverse complement strand
AAAAAAAAAAAAGAAAAAAGTAAAGCTTGGTTCATATAAGGTGATGGAAATCATAGACAGAAAAATAAAAAAAGAAAAATAAAAGATTGTCTGTACAATGTTGATGCTGCGGGGATCTGTGAAATCTGACTGAGAAAGAAAGAAAAGCCAGGAAAATTATATACAGAAATAGACAGCATTAGAGATTTATATACAGGCCGCTAAGTGCCAAGCTGGATTATCAGCTTTGAAACAGAGCTTTTTGTCTTAAGATGTACAATAGGCGCCAATCCATTTGTAAAATTAGTCCAAATCACTGCCACTCAAGTGGAAAACTCCATTCAAATGCCTTGAATATAATCATATGTAAAGTGCTTACAAAAACAACTTGCTTTTGTTGATAATGTCGTGCTTAGTATTTCAGGGACTGAGAGACAAATTAGTTAGTTAGTTACTAGTTAGTTACTTAGTTCATAGTTTCAGCTTCACTTCATCCAAACTGACTGCTGCATTAGCACTAGTTAGTTACTTAGTTCATAGTTTCAGCTTCACTTCATCCAAACTGACTGCTGCATTAGCTAAAATATTGGAAACTACTTAATCTGGTAAATTATTATCTATGATATTTCTGCTGTGTTTTTGATTTAACCAAATAGAATTGACATTGTGAATCACTGTTTCAGTGCTGTGTTACGGTAACATATTGCCATGTTCGTTTCTGGGAACTACCCTTTACCCTTCAAAGAACTGATCAAATAATGAACAGGCTGAAGCATGACTGGAACAGACCCTGAAAGCCCACAGACAGAATATCCTTAACAGGCTCTTATTGGCTAAAATCAAATGTGATGTAATGCATGATGCTATTGTGGCTAGACTGTAGCTATTACAGAAATGATAAATATTTAAGGGGTAACCCTTATCAATCCAAATCTGCTTTTCCACACTTTATTGGAACCAATAATAGACTCTGATCGTAAACATCTAGTGGCTTTGAATCCATTTCTGTGGGCATATGATAATTTAACTTGACATGGTAAGATCCAGGCAATATATTGCCCACTTACTTTTGCACTGTGCACAAAACAATTGGATTCTTATTGTGTTCTGTCCTGCATTGTGTCTTATTGTGTCCAGTTCAAAGATTTCCAGTCATTGCTTTTGTTCTACCACAAAACATGCACTGTGGATGACTAAGACACTAGCATTGAAACTTTATGTAAACTATACGTGTTTGTGTTTGTAGTTTCTGTCTCTACTCTCAAGTAAAACAAATTGTGTCAGTGATCAAATAATAAAATTCAGTTCCATATATGTCACATATGGTACAAAACATAAAAAAACAAAAGATCAAATGATGCACTGAAAGGAGTCGGCGTGCCACCATCAGCACCACAGCAGCCAAATGAACAGCAGAGAGCAAAACAAACCATATTTTCTAATTGGCTGCTCTTGTCCCTCAATGAGCAGCACGATCACAGTTAAATTTACATTCAGGATGCGCTAAGCTCCTGTGTCAACAATGATATTGACAAAAGCAATAGGATAGCCACACAGTAAGGAGTTCAGCTAAAATATAATGTTTACATTTTGTTCAGTAATGACCTGCAAGACTATGGCTGATGATTTGTTGTGTTAGCAGGAGAATCTCACAAGTATAACACATGTTGCAGTTTGTAGGTTTTCCAACTGGAGGATGCCATGGAGGATGCAGCTTCCTGTTAACAAAAGAGCTGATACTGTACTTCTATTTCACTTTGTCAAAGTTTATGTCGATGTAGTTCAATTAGACCCTCAAGGCAAAGGAGATAGAGGGAAGGAAGAGGCGCTCGCATCTCATTTGGGGTCCTCCACATGAGTGAAATCAAAGTCAGAAATTAGTTGATTAAAAAAAAACTAAAAATTATACACATATGTACACTGATATTGTTTTATCTCAGACTGTCAAAGCAAAATAACGACTCAAGACCGCAGCCCCTATTTTCTGCTCAGTTGGAAAAAGGAAATGATGCTCCTATGTTCGAGACATCTGTGGGCACATGGAGAATGTTTTTAACTCCACCTACACAGGAGATGTGTTTCAATAAGCCAAGCTTGACATACAGTGTGGATAGGGGAGGCGGAGTGGTGAGAAGAGGAAACACTTTAATGAGCAAAACACGTGCACATTCATTTTTGTGCTTCTAACTACAAGAGAGCAGCAGGATATTGGCTCATACTCATTGTCATGCTGTTAGGAGTGATTCAACACTCACAATGACAATCTCAGTTTTCTGAATGACCATCTACAAAAGGCAAAACAGTCTTTGCCAGAGGAGCTGATTGTCAAATATATTGAAGCCTTGTGGTATTCCTGCCCTCTGATGCTTCAAAAAATTCTAATATAGCAAAGGAATCAATTTCCAGACTTGCTTCTTTGTTGGCAAATAACCTCTCTGTGGCACAATTCTGTTTTTTTTTTTTGTTTTTTTTTTTAAAAAGGAGGTGATTGAAGAGTTAAGCATCACAGGGATTATAAGGCTTTTTAATCCATTTGTTTGGATATTTAGAAGTCTAAAGAAGTCAAAAGATTAAATCCAAACTCAGGCATCTCCAGGCTTCTAGAAGAATCATAGAGTAACAGTGTTACTTTCGGGCTCCAGGGACCTGATTCTTTCACATTTTAACAATCCGGGCTGGTTGTTACAACCTGCTCAAGCACCCTGCCTCCCTGGTGGTCAGACGTGGGTCTGCATGCGCTTCTGGAGGGGCCGGGTGAGGTCTGAGTTCTGTGAGGAGGACTGAGAATAGTGGGAGGAGGAGGAGGCCGACGCCTTGCTGTCTTTGTCGAACTGCACATAACCGTCTGGCTTACTGTAGCTGCTGACGCTGCTGTCACACTGCGTGTCGATGAAAGAGCTGGAGTCGCTGAGCGAGCCACGCTGGAACTCCCGCTCGCACAGCTCAATGGAGCTGCTGCCCATGCCCAGCACGAAGCGCTGGCTGTAGTCGTACAAACGGTTGGGTCCCGCTCCAAGCGTGGAGTAGATGTTGGTGAAGGACATGCCCGTTGGTACCCGCTGTTTTCCCAGAGTTCCTGTAGTGGTGGGGTTCCTCACCTCTGTGGTTTGATTCCCTGCCATGGTGGGTGTGTGGTGCTCTTTGAAGGTATTCACACTGTAGTAGCCATTTGTAGGGTCCTATTCAGAACACAGGAAGAAATGTGTCAATCTGTGCAGTAGCCTTTTTTCTATTTTTTTTTTTGATTATTTATGCATTCAGTCATTTAATCATTCATTCATTATTTTTATGTGTTTCTATTACTGCAAAAAAAAAAAGTGTACAAGAAACTATTTTCTAGTTTTAAAAAAAGTGCCAATGGTGTGAGCAAAAACAAACAAGAAGCCTTGAAACCAACATGAAAATCTAACCACAACAAAACTCTTTAAAACTTAAACCAGAAAATTCCTCCACTATTTTATCTAGAGGATTAATGTTTTTTTTTTTTTTTTTTNATTTTTTTTTTTTTTTTTTTGCAGTTTGGCTTTTTACGAGGCAAATGAAAGCCAAATTCCATGAAAAGTAAAATGCTAAAAAGGACCCCAGAAGGTAAAGGATTTAATAACACAGCAAATGACGCATTAAGAATTCTTGACATCAGTCTGACTCTCAAATCCAAAACCATCTTGTTTTCTTTCTAATGGGTATTTGTAATATTAATTCAGGTCTCTAATCCAGTTTTCATACTTGGTTGTAGTTAGCGCTAACCACAAAAGAGACTAAATAAATTAACAAAAAAACAAGTTTAGTCCAATTATCTTGGAAAGAGTCTAATAATCTATTGAAGATGGTACTTGATAAGATTAATGTCCTTGGATTAAAAAAAAAAAAAAAAAAAAAAAAAAGATTGAATCACCTTCACTCAATGTGCAGAGATTTTCTTGAATTTCTGAATATAATTAACAGAAACTCAAAACAAGAAATCCTCGATTTCGAAAGGAGTAGGGGAAAAATAAAACCTACTTGTTTATATGTATTTATTCTTCTCAAAGCTTAACAGTAGCCAAGGTCAAACTGGCATTAATTACCATTCAAATTGGTGAATAAATAAGGAAACAAGCTGCTTTGTACAGCACATCTAAAAAAAGAAGTGGAGAAGTTTAGTGCGAAGATTCAGTCAACCTCCTTGCTAACCTTAAAATCATGTTTCTCGCTAATTAGGTGGCCCTTGATGATTCATAGTTTGGCATCCAACATGTCACAGTGAAGTTCACTGACATACCAACTGACATACTGTGCTGCTTCACTTCCTGCTGGGCTCCAGACACTGGTGCTTGCAAAGGGTCCGCTTAGGGTGTGTGCGTGTGTGTGTATGTGTGTTCATGGCCACATGGGAATTCATGTGAATGTCAAGCAAGGATGAGCATAGTGCCAAATCCCGATAGAAGACTGCACATAATGGGGAAATGAGTGCGACAACCTGAGAGGATCCTCGTTATGCTCGCCATTATCAGCTAGCAGACAGGGAGGTTGTTTGCGTGCAGTCATTAACTAGGATCAGAAAATCGAGGTGCAAGGACAGCAGGAATACAGGTAGAAGCAGCAGGTAGAACAGTAGTAGCCTCCCTCCCCCAACGCTGAGCCAACACTGACATTTCTTTGGACAGATGGCTAAATGAATAGCACAGAATTTGTTTTTGCTGTGCAGATGAGCTCAAACAGTCTGACTTCTCTCTCTTGGGGTCCTGAAGCTCGGCTGTGACCAGAAGTCCATCCAACTGGCTGCCAGCTGCGCCCCACCTCCCTAATTCACTCTATGTGACTCATATTTAGTTTATTTCATATTGACTAAACTGACACTGGATCATTGATTATTTACTGTTCATATTATTATTCTGTAACATTTCCTTGTGTTTGATCTTTGTAATTTACCTGTTTTTATACCTGCGGCTCCTATTGCACACTTGGTCATTTGAGGAGAGGGAATCTCTCTTTGAATAACCTCTCCCGAGGTTTCTTCCACTTTCCTTATACAATAATGTTTTTAGGGAGCTTTTCCTCGCCTTATTAGAGAGCTTGGGCTGGGGAACCACTAATGTGTGGGTCTGTAAAGCCCTTTGAGACATTGTATGTGAAATTGGGCTATACAAATAAACTTGACTTGACTTGTCTGAATTGCCACCACATGTCACAATGCTCATATAGTCACAGTTATGAGATCATCGATTTGTTACATAGAAATTGTGGTGTGAACTTTCATCTTCACTTTCACTGACAAGAATATCAGATCGGAGGTGGAATAAACTGAGCCTACCTCGAGATAATCTGCTCTGCTTGACTTCCTGTTGCATTTGCATGAAAAAGAGCCAAGAAGGGATTCTTCCCCAGGAATAATAAACACTCTCACCAGCATTCGTAAATATGTTTATACAATTTAAAAGGACTTTTTTTTGCATTTTTTTGACAGCACAGTGTACTACTAAATCCACTGAACTTTTGTTTATTTCACATCACTGTGAGCTTTCCGTCACTGTGACTCCTTGTGTATGCGGAAAATAATGCAATCAAAAGCAAATAGTTGTTTGAGGCTATGTTTTATCTTAGTAAGGAAAAGCCAGGTGTGTGATCTGAACGCTAAGAATATGAACAGTTTATTTAAACAAAGTCTTGAGTATATTCCAAAAAAAAANGTGATCTGAACGCTAAGAATATGAACAGTTTATTTAAACAAAGTCTTGAGTATATTCCAAAAAAAAACCCAAAAAAAACCACACACACCAAGGCAAATTTAGATGATATGAGCAAGAAAGATTTATCTACAGTATGAGGCAACATGNCACACACACCAAGGCAAATTTAGATGATATGAGCAAGAAAGATTTATCTACAGTATGAGGCAACATGCCAAAGATTACAAGGGCTTATTGGCTCATTTAAATGGAACAAAACAGGTATGAAGAACTTTAGAATAACAGTTGCATTTGAGCAGAAAATTGAGTTAAAGCCAGATACAGGGTGCTAAGCCAAGAATGACCAGATCATTAATCACACGTGTGAAAAAGTGATCAGGGATGAAGTGAGATCAAGCACTCAATCACTTGGTCGATTTGAAGCAGAGATACCCATCATTAGAGTTGTAGACTGAGGATGATGAGGATGTGAAGGAGCTTGACATTATTCACTGAGGCATAGTCACAATTAAGATAAAGAATTCTATACAGATGACAATAGTGGAATTACACGCACATATAGAAGAAGGCGGCACACATTTTGCTTTAAGCCTGTCAGCTAAGGAGTAATAATTGGCCTGATATAGGAGTGTGTACAGACAGTCCGTTAAATCACGAGAATCGTTTAATCAAGTTGAAGGCCAGGGGTTTATTGGGGGACTTAGTGGCGTGAAAGTACTTTTATATGCAGTAGGAGGAATGAAAGCAACGTCTGCACAGACTGATCCACTCAAGACTGATCCACCTAAGACTATTCATGGGACTGTCAGTGGATGGGCAGCTATAAATAGCACATTCCAGTCAGTGATATTGCAGAATCTTACTTCATATCCTCAAATGAGACACCTTTGTTTGGTTTAAGACTGTTCTGCTTTGTGAACAGAACCAACCCAGACTGACATATACAATATTGTGAGTTGGATATCATACTACAGAATGTCATATAAGATGTCATATAAGACTGTGGATGGAGTACTTGGCTTTAGAAAAGTAAACGGGTACAACAAATCTGGAAAAAAATATAGCAAAAGAGTTATATTAGTATTTTAGTCATTTCATTCTCTTTATGCCAGCATATTACTAAAACAAGACACATTTTGTCTAGTCTTGTTCATCATGAGCTCTAATGAGTGTACATGTATAAAAGATTTTTGGTTGAGATGAGGTAGAAAACTGACAGGTATATTTTTTGGGAGGGGATTTGTATCCTGGAACCTGAACTCTGTGATTCATTGAAAAAAAAAATAGGACATGGTGAGAGAGAAATACAGAAAGATCTAAAAATGTCAGTGGAGTTTGGAATATTTATTTTATAAGACTGTAAGACTTCAGATTTGTGAGAACGAAAGGAAACAAACATTTCACATGGAGCAGCTGCCTATAGTACTTTAAATACAGCAGTTCTGCAGTGGAATTTCAATATTGGGACAAAAAGAGTCACACACATCCCTGTGGACCTAAACCAAATTGTGGAATTTACTGAACAAGATATACAGACAGTGCTAAATAAATTGGGGAAAAAAAAACAAAAAACAAAAAAAAAAAAAAANAAAAAAAAAAAAAAAACAAAAAAAAACTTTGAAGGTTTATCTGCAGGTCCCAGTGGTTTATGTCAGACTACAAATTACAAGAACAGAATTTTCCTTTAAAAATAAGGTTGACAAACAGATTACTAAAGTAGAAGAAGTTATAAATGCTGCTGAGAACTAAATTAAGATGAATCCTCAGCATTAATTCCAGTCCTAAATATGCTATTTCAGACTTGTTTTGAAAATCCATCCATCCATATGCTTAAGATTAAATTAGACCTCTAAAAAGAGTCATTTTGCCCCAGGCCTTATCCTTGCCAAGGCATGGGTGGCAAGTGATGAATTAATGATTTTCAGCCATTTTGGTCCCAGTGTTGAAGACCCAGGGCATAACGCCTTCAGTCACCACTCTCTGCCCCGTAGCTGTTCTCTCTCTCTCTCTCTCTCTCTCTCTCTCTCTCTCTCTCTCTCTCTCTGTCATACCTTTGTGCTGTGATTGATCATGATTCATACCTTAATATGCTGATATTCCTTCTCTTCCTCCTGTAATACCTCTAGCTGCTTCAGAACCGATTCCTGCTGGAACTCTCCACGTTCAACCTGCAGAGAAATCAAGGAAAATATGCTATGAGTCAATGTTGCTTCTAAAATTATTCCATTCCATAGTGAAGAGGCAAGATGGAAGGATTCCACATTTTTCCTTTTTTCCTTTTTAATATCAGTCATGGATGTTTCACCTTCACTCAACACTAGCAGCTCGTATAAATAATATATGTGCTAATCTTTTTTTTATTTTTACAAAATGCGGATTTGTAAGGCATCTAAGCTCATTTCTCTCATCAAGCACCTACTGTATTAAGTATTTTGAAAAAAAAAAGAAAAAAGAAAAGTGTAATCCAAGATCTTTCCCTACAAATAGCTCTGGCCTGAAGCATACTGCATGAAAACCAAAACACTGGTACAGCTCCAAAGAGGAAACAAGGTTTTTTTGTGTCTTGAAGGCATTCTGATACAAATGTATGCCCACTGTAGGATTCACCAGCACGAGCATCAGCATCTCAATAACTACAATGAATTGGGGGGGTCTGTCTTGCTTATAGGAGAAAGCATTATAATGCTACATATAGTCGCTCTGTGTTGACCACAGTGCAGATACATTCTGCGTTCCTTCCTTTTATTCTAATGTGCTTCCTGCAAACCGTGTGATAACTGTGATCTTGCGAGTTCATTGCATGTCACGCTACGCGTGGCAGGTAGAACAAAATCTTAGTCAGAATCAATGTCAGACTGTGTGATACCAAGTTTGATGCGTGCCAGATCAAGGGATGAATGTGCCTGAGGAATGGTAGCACTATTACAAGCAGGAAGAAATGCTACGCTATGCATGTTGTGCCGCTTTACATTTTGAAAATGGAGCAAAAGAAATAAGAAAAATAAGGTCAATTTTTTGGCAGCGGCATTAGCTAACTAGCTATGTTGGTAAATGTTTGTTGTGTGCTCTCTCTCTCTCTCTCTCTCTCTCTCTCTCTCTCTCTCTCTCTCTCTCTCTTTTCTTCTATTGGTTGGTTTATTGATGTGAGTCATAGTAGCAGTCAAATTGTGAAATTTTTTTGTTTGGACTGTCTTTGGTTGCTGGAGTTATTGGCCATATTATTGGTCATCCTGCAGGTCTCAGACCACCGTGACAAAGATTTCATCATGATTCTCATATGAATATTAACTTTCATCTGCAGCAGCCCAAAATTGTCTATTTTACTCATAAAAGAGAATGATGCACAGGAAACTACTATGACAACAATAAAGGGCATTCATTATTATTATTTTTTTGTATCAAAAAGAAAAAGGAACATTATTTTGAGCTTTCATGAAAACAGGAGTAAAAAAGGAAAGTAGTACTATGCGACACTCACACTCACCATCAGTTGTTTCATGGAGGTGTGTTCTTCGTTTTCTCGCACTGCATTGTGGTCTTTATGCACAATCTCCACCCGGATGTCATTTTTCGCTGACACCACTCCTTTTAAATCTGGCAGAAAACAGATGCGACGTATATCTCAATAAGCTGGATAAACACCCTTCTGTATTTGTTGACATGATCATTTTCCCCAGCGCATTTTCCAGCATTACAGAATTAAGCAAGATCCCAGGCTTTGGTTTTGTGAGCGCTCCCCCCCATTTCCCGAAAACAATACAAAGCATTATGAATCATTTGTTTGCTGCCAACACAAGATTAGCTTTTTCTGCATACATATGCATTCTCACACAAGCTCCCACGATGGCTCATTCTATTTGGGACAATGCTGGTGATACTTTCATATAACAAAATCTTACTTTCTGTCTTAATTTTGCTTGCAAGTTCTCTCTGGTGAGCACAGATGGAGACGGGCAGTGAGGGCATAACCAGGTGCGCTTCCTCTGTAGCATACAGACAATAGACATGCTGAAGGGACCAGTAGCACAGTTTGGATCTTGGAAAGCGACAGCGACTGACTGTCTCTAACCTGAGTCACTTGGAACATGGGTGGGTGGTAGTGAACACAGGATGGAAATAGCCTCAAATGCACTCAGACGGAGATTGCATGAAATGAGCCCTTATCACTTTCTGGCTATCTCTGCACCACCAAAACATGTCCATCTTGACAAGAGGTTTCATCTCATATTAAATCTGAGACTAAGATTCATTTATCCTGTGTCAAACGTTTCTTCAAGCAAGTGGCAGTATCTGAAAATCAGATATATCAGTACAGCTTTTTACAGATGTCGTTACAGAAAACTCAAGTAAAAAGTCTGGGTAAAAAAAAAAAAAAAANAAAAAAAAAAAAAAAAAAGGATTTCATCCTCCTAGCAGATTTTGTCACTTATTCCCTCCACAAAGGAGGTTATATTTTCACCTGTGTTTTGTTGGATTGTTTGTTAGCAGAATTGCTCAAAAATTTACAAACCCGTTTTTTGACCAAATATGGAAGACTGGGACATAAGCTAGGAAAAAAAAAACCAAATCATTAATTTTGGTCCTGATTTGGAGCCAGGAACTAGTCCGGGAATTGCTTATATGATTTCTTAACATTGCTAGATAGGATAGTGTAGGTTTCAATATTTTTGTCAATTTTCTCAAAAGTAATACACCATTCTCAATGAAAAAAATCAAGAATTTGTATCCTGTGATACTAGGTGTGATTTAGTCCACATACATGTAACACAAAACCGTCATTTATGTGTTCAATTGTCTGTTTTGTAAAGCACCTTGTGATTTTGTTTTGAAAGATACAATTTTAATAAAGTTATTATTATTATTATTATTATTATTATTATTATTATTATTANTTTGAAAGATACAATTTTAATAAAGTTATTATTATTATTATTATTATTATTATTATTATTATTATTACATATGCTTGGACGGGGAACACATCAGTGGATTTGCTGCATGGTAAAAAATCGGTTTTAAACATGCAGCTACCACTAATACGTAGCTGAGAAGATGCAGATTCAGTTGCATGCAAATGGTTTTGACGTACAGCATATGTAACTATTACAGAGATACATAGATTCAGGGAAAAAAAAAAAAAAAGAAGCTTACTACTGCTGTTTCTTTCTTTCCAGGCCAGTATATTATTAGGACAAAGCAAATTTTGTTGAGGCTTTTCGGCTTTGGTGGACGTATGGGCTTTAATGATTGCCCTTCCAGTATTAATTTAAAAAAATTCTGTAAGATTAAAAGTAAGATGAAATGACTTTCTTGTCATCATTTGAATAGATGGACATTTTTAGCGTGCTGGGGGACCGTGTCAGTGACATCATGCTTCACAAAGCGTCACACAGAAGAGCAGACTTACTTCTCTGGGAACGGGTGCAGCAGAATGCACCAATGGTCCCCATGAGGACGATGAGGGCCACGAAAGCACCCACGGCAATGCCAATGATCACCGCCACAGGGAGAGATTCTGTAGAAAACAACAAAAGGACGTCCTTCTACAATAACAAATCGTAATTGTTTCAAATTTGCACATTAAATTCAATATACAGGAGACTACAGGACAGCACACAGTCACACAATAGACCAGCTTTCTCTTTCAGACATACACGTGCACATTCCCTTCTCATCTCTCCTTCTATTTGTGTCTCAGGAAGGATATGCTATCCTTCATCCCTGTAAAGTTACTTTGACATTATCCCATAGACACAGTGGTGGGAGCTAAAAATACCCTGCATATCCAAAGGAAAACTGATTATCAAACCTTTTATCAGCCACAGAAGCATTTTCATACTGTCTAATGTGGTCTCACCATCCTAGTTTCTAATAACTTTCAATTTGCACTCATTTAGGGTAATAGAAGCATTTGGCTGTGAGGGTGTTTGCATTAGTTTAATCATAATCATGTCTGTGTGTTTGTGCGTAGATGTGTGTTCGAAGAGATTAAACCTACAGGCATACATCTATATGCTGCTCCTGCAACAAAGCGCACTTTAATGAGGAACTGAGTTACTAGCCCACATTAATGACCTTCTTGCACTTTAAACAAATGCCAAACAACCAAGTGCTCTTCCTACACCATTAAAGCCTATTTAATGTCTTCATTGATCAATGTCACTTTCACATAAGCAGCTTATAATTTATCATTTGTGCAAATTGGATGTTTAAAAAAAAAAAAAAAACTTCTCCAGCTGGAAAGGGGAAAAGTTCAACAAATAAACCGTGTTAATTGATGTAGAAATGCAGAAGAAATGGAAAATCTTTTAATCATACTTTTGCATAAAGTAAGCATATGTATTTTGTAAATTACATATGCAAATCTGTTCGGGGACACCAGTTCAAATGATCAGGAGTTATTGTGAAGTACTGTTATGGTAATCTAGAAAACTAATTTCAAGTAAATAATCAGATGATCCTTCACGCAACGGGACAGTCCCTTCTTTTAGGTCCTTCTTAACTGTCCTGACTTATTCTGAAAAACAAGAAATCCCAATTTGTCCTCTATTTCAGGGATTTATTCTTCTTTGTAAAACATATATTTTTTCCCCTCTTTCTGAGTTATGATGAGTCAAGGTGGGTTGCATTAACCCAACACACAATCACACATAACACCCAAAATATCCAGTCTGTTAGTATCCCTGTTCTGGTGTCTGCTGACCCGTTCACTGCTAAAAGTGCAAGCACATTCTACTTGTAGCTCTCTGACTTGCCAGAATTATGACTAAATGAGCCTGCAGCTTCAGCCACCCTTCAAAAGGAATTTAAATTCTTAAAAAGAGCCTGTTTGCTTCCGACATCAGCAAGGTGTTTTGTGGAACTTGAGCACTTTTCTTTCCATTGCACACGGAGGTCACAGCGACATAACGCAGCACATCAGTACCATAAAGCACAAGGAAGCAAAGAAGACTAAGTGTGCTATTGTGTGTTTCTGGATTTGTGTTTTGTGTGTGAGACAAAATTTGGAATCTGATACAGTGTAGGCAAGTGAAGGAATTTTTTACTTAGTTTCTGATCAAGTGCACAGCTAAACTTTTCAAGAAAGTGCATGAACCTAAATTTTCCTCAGCATGTCACAAGAAGGTACAGGTGCCCCCGAGCACAAGGCCAACAAATCTTAAGTCATTCTAGACACCAATAGATGCCAATAGCACTATTTCTAATGTGCAGGCTGGCTGGTTATGACTTTTTGTTGTCTAGGGTTTGTGACATGGTGGGTGGGCTACTTTCGTCCCGTATTTAACTTCCCCAAATCTGGTCAGCACATTCATGCATGGCAACCAAGTCTCATCAAAAAATCATGTTTACACACAAACACACTGACGCATGTATATGACAAAATGTGTAACCAATCACACAGACCATAAAAACCGACAGCACAGACACACTGACGTAGATTCAACTCCACAGTGCTGCCTTTAGCTAATATCTGTCTCTATCCAAAGAAGCACAACCATGTGATTTGAAGAAGGAAGGTGGAACCTGTCGAACCTTGGCTCCCACCTTGTTCCTTCAGACGTATAATCTCGGTGTCTGAACCAAAGCTGTTCCAAGCGGTACAGTTATAGATCGTCTGGAAGTCGGCAGGAACGATGTTGCTCATGGTGAGGGTGGAGATAACTCCTTCCTCAGTGGTCACTGTCTCTACGGTGTAGCGGCCCGATGTTCCAGACTCCAACACAGTTTCCTTCCATGACCAGGCCTGAGATTAGGTTGAAGGAAAAGAAGCACCATTAATTTAAATGGCACAGAGTAAAGATTTAATACTGAAACTCAATGACCAGAACAATAGAAACTGGGTCGACAGGCAGCTGAAGTCTACCCCCGTGCTGCCCTGTGTTCCACTGACGTGCAGATGAATGAGTTTTCTTGTTTCTGTTTCTTTCATCAGCCCGTTTCTTGGAATTTTCTGTCCATATTCCGTATTGTCCATATTCCATGTCCACATATTGCCCATAAGTGAGAAACAGTCAACAGTTAGACGCATAATAATTTTAACAAATATAAATAAATCATTGTTTTCTTAGCATTTGGAACGGCATATCTCTCGAAGTTTTGACAGACTCATAGGTTTGTTCAACAAACAAATAACACTTTAAAATAAGGTGGGCAAAATCCCGAGTGCTTACCAATGACCAAGTAGGGAACAATGAAAAAAAACAAACACTTTATTGATGAAACAATAAATAGCTTCTGAAAATCTCTGATTGAAGGTTTGCATAGTAGGTAATAAGTTAGTTATGAATCTCTTCACGTGAAGTAGTAGTGAGTTGTTACTAGGAATCTATTATTATTTTATGATCCCCACACTGTAAGTAATGAAATATATAAATAATCATGTAGTCTTGATGGATTCCCACCTACGACTTTACGACTTTACTTCGGGGGTTCAAAAATGTAACTAATATTCAAAATTACTATATATTCATTAATTATTGGTTACATGCTTTTTGGCACCTGATGCTCAATTAACCCAAAACAATTTCTTAAGTTTGTCCTCAGTATGCAGGTACAGATATCTAGAAACTCATCATTACACATAGGTTCATTGTCACAGTACAGTATGCAGTAGTCTGTTCTTAAAGGACCATACTGGTGATTTTGCATGTTCAATTCCAATAAATACTACCCCATACATGTTATGTTACTGCCAACCATTTTCCAAAATATTAGTTTTTGTGTCATTTTGCCACATCCCCTAATCTTTCAAAATCAAATGTTCAGGTGCTACACCCACCTGAAAATTAAATGTTTCACCTGCTAAAATATCCAAATGTAGAAGGCATGGTCATTTTTAATTTATTGCAAAAGCTGCCTTCTCCTGGAGCTGTATTCCCCAGGTGGAGACATACATTTTCCATGTCACCCATATAGATCAGTTAAAGTAATTTTGACTAAAAGAATAACAGGATGTTGTTGGCAGTGGATGAAAGCATGTTTCAAGCCTCTACAAGTTGATTTTTATTACATTCTGGAATTAATTGAAACCAGTGGCAGTCTGGAAGATAGGAAAAACAATTCTAAGATGTATGGCTCCAACAGTATGTTTTTGAAAATGGTTGGCAGCAATGTGACATCTATGTGGGCTGTATTTATTGGGCTCAAACACGCAAAATTACTGGTATTGTCCTTTAAGTCAGTATTCACTATATTCACTATATAGATAGTGTTACCATTAATTAATAAGCAGCTGGGCTCCAATTCACTTCGACTTGTTCTTTAGAAATATTTTTGTAAAGTGCATGAAGTAGTTCAATGTCACAGATGTCTCAGAGGAAACCGAAGCATCAAAATTACACCAGATATGTTTTTTTTTCCTGCCGAAAATGTAGTCAAACTTTTTTTGAGCACCGTGTTGTGTTTTTGTTAACCAGCACTGTTTGCTGCTGTTCATTTCTGTCTAACAAGCTGCAGGGTTGCTGGGATATGAACAACCACAGCATCTGTAGACTGAGCTAATGTCTAAACCATAATTGCAAATTGCATAAACTCTGCTGTGTGAGAATTATTGGGCTTTTGAAATTTGGCTGTTGGGAGGCTTTCTGAGTTGTTGGTGTAGAGCAGTATTAAATTTGAGTCAGAGGAGTGCAAGGAGGGATAGATAGTGGTAATATTTTGGCCACAATCAATAATCCTGATGGGAAAAAGCTTGGAAAAAGAGCCTTGTTAAAAGTTATAAATGTTAGGTTCAATTTTCTTAAAACGAAATAGCTTTTCAGTAATTATGAAATTCTTAAAAAGCATCAGAATGATTTGAAGAAAATGATTTTCTCTTGCATTACACTTTGATGACATCATAACTCATGGATTGAAAAAAAAATCAAAATAAATGTATGTGGGTTATATGCAAAATATAGTGTATCTATTCTGTTAATTCCAAAAGCTGATTTATTTATTTTATGTATGAGCTTGAAATTGGAATAACCGAGATGTAATTATATAGCTCCTTCCCTTTGTTTGCACAAGTTAGTCACATGTCATATTTACATTGCATTTAGTGATTTAGATTCTTTGTTTACTTGCTAACAAACACAGTAAGTCCAGCTCCCTTCACTGATCCTGCTGGGACTCATAGGGATTTTAGGGTTTAGGCTCGACTCTCTATTAGAATAATAAGAACTTTTTTTTTTTTTTTTTTTTTTTTTTTTTGTAGATAGAGATATGAATATTGTTGAGCATTTCAAAGGATAAACGAGGTGATATGTTTGAATTAACTATAATAACATGCACACACACACACACACACACACACAAACTTGAAAAATTCAAGAGGAAACTTTTGCAAGCTGTACTATGTAATTACAGAATTGATGGATCTGACTCATGATAGACTTTCTGTCTCACACTGCTGCAGCAAGAGAATGGTAGGAGAAAATATCAATAATTATATACCGTGACCGAGAATTATTTGAGTTAGTGTTGCAGTGTAAGGTGGGTGGGTGGGAGGTGGGGGAAAAGTTTTCAAGGATAAACAACATTCAGCTTAAAGCTTGCAATAATGGTCCGAGCTTTGAAAATGCAGATGAAATGTTACACATTTAGCCTATGGCTCAAGCATTTTCTCTTAATTCTAAAAAGAATATTTCACTGATGTCTACGTTGGAGAAAGAAATGAATAACTGAAGTCAAGTAAAGAAAAGGGGAAAAAAGGAGGTCATATATAGTCTCATAGTGGCTATTTCTGTGGCGAAATAAAGGAAAGCTTGGCCTCTGCTAACTTTCATAATATGAAAGATAAATAGTTTGAAATCAAGGATTAGAATTCAAGACCTAATAGCCCTTCCTCTGCAGCCTCATCTGTCAAATAAACTGGATATTAATTATGTTCCTAGTTAATATTAGGCATCAGTATACAAAACACACATTAGAAGACAAAGCATGGCAATTAGCCACACATACATGCAAACAAACACACACATACACATGCACAGAAATTAATAACAGGACAAATGGGGGCCCAGAGAGTTGGCTGTTTGTATAAGGTCCATAAATCTTAATGGGATCTGTTCTAACGGAGCATAAGTGTGCTTTAAATGAGAAAATAAGTGTTCAGACTAACTATGTTTCATGCCTGAAAACAAATGAGCTGATGCTATAAAATGCATTAAACTTTGCTTTTCTTGCTTGTACCACCGTGTTTAGAGATAATACAGTCAACAGATCAATACAGTTCAGTAAGGCACTTCATTTTAAAAAACTTTTGAATGCTCAACTGCTTTTAAAGAGTGCTCATTATGTTGTACATCTAATTTATATTATTCATGCACCCAAAGCCCATAAAATACCCATTTATGAGCAAATTGTTGGATGTGTCCTTTCTGTAAAATAAAGAATAGGACAAGACGGGATGTGATCATCCAAAAAATATAACAGTAAACAATAAAATACTTACAATGCGATCTGGAGGTGGGGTACTTCGGATGAAGCATTTGATCTGTCCTTTTTCTCCATGTAATGCTTGCTGAGTCTGTGTACTAGAGATGGTTGGTGGCCCTGTAAGGAACAATTACAAAAGTTTGAAAATGAGTCAGAAGAATTTAATTAAATTTCAGTTTGAGGTCAAATGACAATTCTGCTCAATTATGGTGTGTTATATTATAATTGTTCTCCTGTTCTAACTAGTAATGCCTGAAGTGTTTAGTACTTTCGGACTCCAGAGGGAGATTTTTTTTTTTTTTTTTTTTNTTTTTTTTTTTTTTTTTTTTAAACTTTGTTTCGATATGAATTGGCTTCCTCCCTCAGTACAATGTACTCAAGGACAAGCCAGGACTGCATCAAGGGCATGAGGGCCCAGACCTCATTCCGGATGTAGAAATTGTTGATTTATGGCTGGCTTGATTTCTCCCACAGAGATAAATATCATTGGAGAGTGCTAATGCAGTTCTTTGGAGTGTAATCAGGACTATGCAGATGGAAAAAGAAAAATGTCATTGTGCAGTGCAGTTTTTCTTCTCATGCATTTGACTTGACCCTGATACTAACTTGGTCAGCAAATGACTGAGCATTAACCCCCCCACATAACATAAAATCCAGTCTTTAGTAGACTCCAAAAACAACTTTTTTGTTGCAGAGTTGTCAGCATTCTAGTCTTTGATGGCAATGAGAACCTGTACAGACCACCATTGCTCTCCAGTTCAACCACAACTGGTCGCGCTCAAGGCGGTGGACTTCAGGACGAACCCCCCACTCCGTCACTGATCCCCCTCACCATAAGTGGCAGCATTGTGGCAGCTGTGGAAACATTCAAGTTCCTGGATACTTCAATCACCCAGGAAAAAAAAAAAGTCTCATCAAAAAAACATCCAGTGCTGAACTTCCTGCACCAGCTCAGGAAGTTCACCTGCCACAGGAGCTGCTGGTTCAGTTCAAAGCAACCGAAAAGGCACCACCAAACTCCAGTGCATCATCAGGACCACGAAAATGATCATCAGGGTTGACCTGCCCACACTCCAGGATCTTTTCACCAATCATGCCAGGAAATGGAAAGAGGAAATCAATGCCCACTCCTCACATCCCTCACACCCCTTCACACTCTAGCTATTTGAACTCTTCTTTCTCTGCGAGTCGCTTCACAAACTTGCATACCTAAACAAACTACTTCTTCTCTCAAGCTGTTATACTTATGAATATTTAATCCAGTCATGAGGAACTGTTGACTGTACATATCTGTAGTCTGCTGTCAGTCTGTGTGCCATAACATAACGTACATCTGCCTGTACATAGTTAATAGTGTATCCATTGGCCGCTCTAGCCTAATTGTCCACATATATAATTCATTGTTTCATATTTATCATTTCATACACACACGTATACTGACCTAACACGCAATAGATTGGTCATCTTAACCTTGAACATCCTGTGTTTTTTGTTTGTTGCTGCTGTACATTTCATTTTCCTTAAAATAAATCGGATTCTGTTTGATATATTCTGGGGCCATTCTGTCAGCAGGACCTGCGAGTGTACTTCGGTTCAGCACATGTTAAGTTTTGGTCTGATTACAAGATTGTCCCTGACAGGGGCAGCTCAGACTAAATGACCGGTCTGCTCGCCATCTGCTCAGGAGGCTGTTCACACCAGGTTACGGGACAAATATGGACACAACGCATGGAGACGAGGGATCACAAATGACCCGATTCTGTCAGTCAAGTTTATTAGCCACTGGCCCTCAACGCTTCACTGTAAATAACATGGAAGGTAGACAAAACACAGTTCATATTGGTATTAATTATATGCAATCCAAAAATTTTTGGTTTTGTTAAATTTGACCCTTTTGCTGAATTAAATTCTTCTTCTCTTTTGATTGGCTGGTTCTAAGGAACAACCACACCCCAGACTACAAAATCAGGAATTCAAAAAAGACTTGTGATCTTGTTTAAACATGTTTTAATTATATTTGTTTTCCCTGTCTATTAAAAACAGTTTTATTAAGCGCCCATATGCACTAGATTATTTGAAGATTATTAGATTCTTTTCAGTATATTGCTTTTGATTTATCAGGATATTTTTCCAGCATGTATGCTTCAGTCATCCTTTTGCAGATCAGTTTAAATCAGTAAAAATTTCTTATGCTTTGCAAAGTTTTGAAGGTGGTGCAAAGAATTACTGTGGAACTAATAACTAATAGAAGTGCTTACAAACTGACACACCCCTCTCACCCACCTCCATTTCCTTACACTTGAAAGATAGGTTTCTATAGAGATGGTCTTACAAAAATAACACATAGGAAGCATTACATGTTCTCCTGACTTAGCAAAAGCGCCTTTAAAAAGCTGTTAAAATAAAATGTTAAACACAGCCACTATGATAGTTGGGGTTAAAAATGTGGGTTTGAGGGGGTGGCAAGTGAGGCAGCTTCTTGATTAGCGAAACAACTTGCCTCCCTGCCAAGTTCCCTCAAATTCCCGCTCTCTGCCATCTCTCTGACGATACATAATTGCAGTTTATTACCTGTCTCTTATTAAAATGAATTAGCATTTTAATGAGACTTTGCCAGATGGCGTCTTGGTATGCTACTGGAGGATGCTGGAAGGCTGGTACTGCTGCTGCGGATGATTGTTGCAAACAACAAAAAAAATAAAAAGTCTACTGAAAGCTGGTCCCATTCTTTCACTGGTTTGCCATGATGGTTGTCACTGGTCTATAATTTATAAGGATATCTGCGTTTGCAATGGCTAACATGGTCGTATGGGCTCCAAATGTAAATGCGTAATAAGATCAATTGCCTTCAGGCTGTAAAAGGGGGGTGGGGAGGATCTATTCTATGGATCAGAGCTGCAAATGAGGATTATAATTAGACAGCTTTATCTCTCTGGCTCAGACTGCCTGGGTTGGAAGTGTGTGTGTCTATTTGTGTGTTTGTGTGATTGGAACATGAACAAGTTGGTGGGTGGAGGTGCGTGGCACTACAACATCAATGTCAGTGTGAGGAGAGGTAATCAAAATGTTGGAATGTTGGGAGCTATGTTACATTCATTCAGTGGCAGCGTTGTTAACTCTGGAGTGGACATTGCAATCTGATTACAAAATATTGGTGTGGGTGTCAGAGGCCGGTTATATATTTCCATCTTTAAATTGAATACACAGCGAGGCAACAGCCTTGAATAAAAGCTTTATATTTCCTCAGTACCTCAATGCAGCACCCTTGATTGCTCCATTTTCTTTTGTGATGAACACTGAATAAGCCCATGAAAAAGGTGCAGGATGTTTGAAAAGGAAGGAAAATGCCTGGCAGGAGGGTCAGTGGGGGCAAATTTGACTGAGATAGATTTCCCTTGTAACAAGGAGACCCTGTTGAAGCTGCCAGTCAGTCAGTTCTGAATATCCTATTAGTCCTGTTATCTTTGTGAAGGAGGTTGTTTGTCTGCAGGATATCTCAAAAAGTAATGAACAGATTTCATTGAATTTTTGTAGATAGGCGAGGGAGGTGAGGTGAGGTCTGATTCCTGATACCTGATGCCTGATAACTGATGTCCATTTGTGTGACACCTTAGATCTGATTGTGTTTTTCTTGAGGCCTGTTGTGTCTTTTGGTCTGAGCAGTGATGCTGTTTTGTCTGATGTCTGGGAACTGATGCTGAGATCTGAGGATATCCTAAAATGTACACCGTATAGGTGGGACTTAGGTCAAACGAAGAGTTGATGAGATTTTAAGACAGATTTTCTCTTAACTTACCTCAACTTAACTTAACTTAACTTAACTTAACTTAACTTAACTTAACTTAACCATGTGTTGATCCAGTTGGATTAAAATACATGCTCGGACAGGGGTTACATTTAGAGCATTTCTGTACATTAAATGTCGACCTAAAATATGCTGATTCAGCAGTGTAAAAGAATTTTGACATATTTTCAACAGTTACAGATACAGACCCAGAAGAAGATGATCACTTGCCATGCAACAAACTTTCACAACAAGTCTTTTTATGTGTCTGATTTGAAGGTAATGATAGAAGAAGCAAAAAAAAAAAAAAAAAAAAAAAAAANTGCGCTTTCTGAATGCCATCTAGTTATTTCTTTCTTTCTTTTCTTTTTTTTTTTGAATGATATTTATTCTAGGATGTAAACTTTTTTTTCCAGATTTCCAGATAAGATTTAAATTTCAAATTTTCAATTTGAAATTTAAATCTTAATTATAAATACTAAATATATAGGTACTGTTCTGATGAAAACCATAATATTACAGCACTGGATATATTTAATCACTCCAGTGACATTGGACAGGAAGTGTGTACTTTAACGAGTTACTTGTTATTTACAGTGCTATGTGAGTATAAAACTTATCACACCACTTCCTCAGTCTCACTGTTTTCAACAGTTTACTCAAGATATCATACTGTAAGGTATTCATAGGAATAAGTCAGTGAATGGATCCATTAATAATTTTCATTTTCATCCACAACTGGCAGAAACAATCAGCATGCAAAATGGCACAAGGGATTTTTGGACCAAGTGTCTATTTTTATAGATTTCATACATTTTCCTTTCCCCAGTGGAGCTGCCCATCATATTAAACTACTGTGGAAATATACATTTATATCCCAGACCTTCTTAGTGCTTTTACATTCAACCTTACTACACTTTCCCTACTTTGTCTCATCTTTAAAATAAGGAGCAGTTATGTTTTTGAGCTCTCTTTTCATGCATGCAGAATAATCCATACTTCTTTCAAACTCCACAGCTTTACCGTGGCATAGGTTTTGTTTTAACATTGATAGGGACATTTTCAGTTGTCTGCTTTTCCTTAAGTCTGCTCTCCGATTTAGTATTTGATCGTATTTCCTGCAGATAATACAGTGATGGGTTGGTGTGTGATGGAGACAAAGTAAGCCTCCATAATAAACTCAAGACATGAACTGTATATATGATGTCCGTAAGATAGTTCAAAGCATTGTTTTAGTGTTGCTGTGGCTCTGAGATGATGGAATAATTTTATTAATGCAGGACACTCGAGTCACATAGCAAATCAGCAGTCTGAATCAACAGTCTTATCCACTTAAATTCAGGTCATATAAGAAGTCGTGAAGAATAAATGGCTCATAAGTTGTATCGATTTATTAGGAAAAAGTGATATAGATTTATATGCTCCCCAGTAGATTTATATAAATGTGAAAATGGTTCTTGTAGTGTGATGGTGGGTTGGTCCTTGTCAAAAAAAAAAAAAAAAANAAAAAAAAAAAAAAAAAAAGTTTTATGTTAACAAAAGTTGAAAGTATTTTACAAGTCTACAATTCTATGCAAAGCATACTTAGATCAGCTTTGTTTTATTAAGGACTGTCCTTTCTTGATGTAAGTAAACTCGGTGGGTGGACTTCCTCTGTAGTGATTTCACATTCTTAGTAAATACACACACAGAAATGGCAAAAACTATATAAAGAAAAAGTAGCTGAAAAACATCTAATATAAAACAAACTTTACCTGATAAAAATATTGGTAGGGACAATTCAGGAGCACCTTGACACTGATGGCACATCACTGCCGTCCATACCTAAATTTACATTTATGCATGAAGTACATTTACAGCAATACATCTAGACAGCACAAACTAGAAGCATTAACCATTTCATCCTCTTAACCACAATTAGTGCTTGATCTATATTTTAACCATCTGAAAGCTGCTGAAAGCACTTAATCCATTAATTCATATTTTTTTTCATGTGGTATTTACAAACGTCAAGTCAGAATGAGTATGTTTCAACAATTTCAACACTGAAGAGGCTCTTCTTGCGTTATAGCTGTCTGTTTTGAATATGAAATGATGTTCTTGAAGTGATTAGCAAATGACACATCAATACTTCCCCCCAAAACATCAGAGGCAAAAAAGAAAAAGTTTCAAGAATATTAGAAAAGGACAATAAATAACACACTTTCATAGCCTGAACTGGATGATATGCTTAAGATTGCCTATGACTCTTGAAGGGTCTTATTTGTTCTCAGTGGCAAAGCCCCAAACACACAAGGACACAATAATGTCATAAAGGACACATGAGAGTAGCAGAATTGAGGAAGCATATTGAGGAAAGTCCCTGGTAATANGAAGGGTCTTATTTGTTCTCAGTGGCAAAGCCCCAAACACACAAGGACACAATAATGTCATAAAGGACACATGAGAGTAGCAGAATTGAGGAAGCATATTGAGGAAAGTCCCTGGTAATAGTAATACTAATAATACTAATACTACTACTACTACTACTACTACTACTACTAATAATAATAATACTAAGAGAAAAACCAAAAGCTGAAATACCACCACCTACATTTGAAATTTAGTNAAGTCCCTGGTAATAATAATACTAATAATACTAATACTACTACTACTACTACTACTACTACTACTAATAATAATAATAATAATACTAAGAGAAAAACCAAAAGCTGAAATACCACCACCTACATTTGAAATTTAGTTCTACTGGGGTTCTGTTCCAGTCTTATTTTTAAACATAAAGTATAGAGTGTTCACTGTATTAATTAGCCTTAAATTATCCAAGTTAGCTTGAAACCAATTGTGTAATATGGTAGGAGCTAGGTTTTTGTTTGCTGGATATTTATTTCCAGGTTTCGTTTAATTATTTATTTATGTATTTACAGGCTTTCTTCCCACTTCATTTCAATATTTCTCACCATTATGCTATCCCTGAATATACAGAATGCAACTTGTAGTTGTTGTCTTCAAAGCTGTTGTGTTCCATAACTACCTCAGACATGTCATATGAGCCTCAATTTCTTTATGGTGCATTATGCAGAAACGTTACTCCTGAGCTAACTTTTAAACACCATCAGCTGATAAATTAAAGATATATTTCAAACAGGGTCAGAGCATTTTTATAAGCACAGATGATGCACGTGACAGGTACACATAATGGGGAAAGTAAGTTCAAAGACTTCCAGAAAGCATTTCAGATCTCATCTCACTATGCCTAAATTTAGCCGGTCAGATAAAACATACTAATTTTAAATGCAGTTTTTTCCTTCTTTAATTTGCGCTTTTCTTTCTTATAGGGTGTCATTGCCAGTTTATGGAAGGCTGGAATGCTAATCAACTGGCACATAAAAGGAACGACAGGAAAAAAAAAAATATCTGTAACAATCCAGTGCTCTGTGGGATATTAGGATCCTTTGGCCCTCCTTCTCCCTTATTGTGATAATGGGCTTTCTCTACCTAGGCTGTCCAAATATATGTGTCATTATACATACTGCTTTGCCTATAAATACACCTGTATACATATTAATTAATCTGTATTCCCTGAATATATGGGCCTTAAATGTATGCAGGCTAAAAACCTCTCAAGCATGTCTGATAACTTCCCTCAATTCCAACTTCAGGGGCGAGGAGAAAGCCATGCATATATATTATATGCTATATAAATAATCACAAGCATGGCCGTGCACACCCCTTCTTCATACATGTAGCCACTAGACTGACTTTTATGAAATGCTGTGGTGCTTTCCATTGTGGAAATGTTCAACTAGAGTAAGCAATATGTATCCATTAGTGACTTTAACACAAACAACCTCCCCTGCTAGCTTTTTGGTAATAATTAAATTACATTCTTCCCAAGGGAAAGCAGGAATCCTCATTTCGGCATGGTAAGCCACAGTGGGAGCCCGTGACACACAACAGTAGAGAAAAGAGAGACAGCGAGAGAGGAAATAACAAATTAGAATTAATGTGTATTTAATTGATGACATAAAAAGTATCATTGGATGAGGGCAGGGAAAACAAACAGAAATGCTGCATTTCTGGCTGCACATTGCCATGATCAGCCTTCCAAAAACCATGCTGTTGATCAGTCATCATCGGGATGAATTGAGTGGTACAGTGAGAGGATAGGAGTCCTCACACATCCATAGTTAAGACAATAGCACAGGCAAATCAATGTACCAACCGAGAGAGAGAGAGAGAGAGAGAGAGAGAGAGAGAGAGAGCTCCTCACATGCCACCACTTCAACCACAATGTTTGCACTTTCACAACTTTGACAATCTGATTCACCTCAAGGGCTGAGCACAAAAAATATCACTCAGAATTCCTCATGTGGTTTGGAAAAAAAGATGAATTTCAATTATTCACCAGGGTAAAAAGCAATGCAGCTTTTGAATGTCAAATACAAATTCAGGCTGGGAGGCACAAGATGCAAAAGAAGGGAAGGAGGAAATAAATAAAGAGACCAGAAGACATCCAACAAAACTAGACAATGCTTAAATCAAGTCTGCAGAGACCAAATAAACCTGCCATTTCAGTTTCCCAATGTGCTCAGAGTTCTGTTGTCTTATTATCTTTATTAAAACAATCCATCTTCTCTCTCTTATGGCATCATTTTCAAAAAACAACATCATCTCCATAGTCAGATGAGAAAGGAAGAGATGCATCAAAACAAACTGCTACACTGGATATAATGTAGCCTGTGTCTTTAAGCAGAAGAAAAGATGCCAGCATAGGTTGCTATCAACAGAGTAGAAGACAAGAGAATTAATTGTGATTTTTGCCTTACGCCTCTTCTGCCTCGATTTCAACAGAATTACTTGCTGAGTAGACAGGATCTCATTTCAGTTCATGGAAAGTCATGGTTCTGATCTTGTGCTGGAGGGGATACTGGTATCCCATTCTCTCTGATCTGCAAAGCAAATGTCTGGGTTGTGAAAAGAAAATCTTTACATATACTCCTAGCGGCTTGATCTGTCTTCATCCTCAAATTCAGCATTGCTGTTGCTTACAGGCAAACTCTGTTCTTGGCTTTTGAAATGTGTGATTAAAGACTATCAGTAGTAAGTCAACATCAACACCTCGGAGTCTTAAATCCCTCTCTGATTTTCTTCTTTCAGTCCAGGCTGATTCCAAATGGTCATGGGGAAAATAACAGACATATGACTCCCACAACTAAGAACCTCAGCCACACTGAAGCATGCTCCCTGAATATCAAGCACTGATAATGAAGTCATTTGTTTGAGAGTTGCCAGGTCTCCCACCAAGGCTGGTATTCATTAGTCAGTCGGTGCCTCGGAAAAGGCAGCTTCCCTGTGACTCGTGCTGAATATAATTAGTATTTAAGTACATTTCACCTGTTTATGAAATGCACAGCCATATCTTGAAAAGATGAAGTCTGTTTATGGCTTTATGTATTTAATGATGACACTTGATGAAACACCCCTGTTTTATCACATTTTTGTTAGGAAAATTAATTTGTGCAGACACCCTTGTGCTGTGTTTTGTGTGTCTGTGTGTGTATGATGGCTGATGTTTTGTTTCCACTCTTTCCTGAGAAAATTAACCTTGTCTCCAAGAATATGACTCATTGTAGGAAAAGACTGGAGAAGAGGAATATAGCGGCGTACTCTGATGTATTCATCAGAGTATGCCGCTAGACCAGAGTACAGCAGAGTACTCTGATGTATTCATCACCTGCGCTTGTGTGAAGGCATATCAATAACGTGTTTCACCTACCATTGACAGTTAGTGAAACTTCCTTCTCTCCTGCTCCAACTCGTGGGACCACAGCACGGCAAACATATTTCCCAGCATCCTCCTGTCTAACTGCTTTCAGTGTCAGGATGTTCTCATTGCTCAGAACCTGCGGCAAGAAAGTCAAAGTTCGTCAAATGAGCAATGACAGCAAAGGCACCTTCACATTTGAGTCAGCAACAAGGCAGCTCCACTCAAAAAAAAAAAAAAAAAAAAAAAAAGAACAAAGCAGCACATGGACCATTTAATGCCTTAAAGGGCGCTTCTCCTCAATTATTAAAATCCAATTTAGGGGCTGAGCTCGGAGAAGTGAAGGGTTTGGGTTTGGCCTTTGATGTTGACAAAGGAAAAGGTGGAATGAATCTGAATTCTTGGATCAAATCAACATGTTTCATATGTCTTGAAAGCAGGTCACCGAGGAGGCGCGGACTGCAGTCTCAGAATCGGAAATCTAATGGATACTTCATAATTTATTCATGGTTTTATCTATGATCAACTCCTTAAGTCCTTAATATAAGATGTGGAGATACTGGAGTGTGGAGATCATATGTATGCCAGCTCGAAAACATGTTACTCACACCCGCCCCCAACAGTAGATCAAAGTCTCAAGACACCGACTTTATTAGAGGAATGCAGCTTTGAATCAGTTCTAAGTCACACAGTATGACTGCATATGAAAAAATGGTCAATTTGATTGACACTCACCACCCCAGATCCCCTCTTCATCCACACTATGGTGAGGGAGGGATTTCCTGTCCAGGCACAGTTGAAAACAGCATCTGAACCAAGGTCCACCTGTAAGGACTGGGGCTCCGCGGCCATGCGAGGACCAACTGCAAAAGGCAAACATCATTAACCTTTCACAATACATCCAAAATCAGACATCAGCTGTGGAACCAACACATCAAAGCCTAAAACATAGTAGAAATATCCATAATCATGCATTATTATTAAATATGCATTATTTGAAGTATTGTTTAAGACACTCACAGTACACATCAACATTGTGACTGATGTTGGTGCTGCCAAGAGCGTTAGTAACCTCACAGGAAACCGGCTCTGTGAAGAAGGAGTGGTCCACAATAACCTCATATGTGTCTCCAGAGATCTCCTTGATTATACTCCCTCCTTTGGCCCATCTGATGAAAGGAAAGAAGAGAGAAGGAGAGGGAAGACAGGAGAAACAGAAAAATGAAGGCAAAGGGGAAAGTCATTAAGACAGGATTTCACACCGCCTTGTGTCAATAGCATTCTTTTGTGTGAATAAATCATCATTCTGGGGCAGGTTTCTGTGCTGGCTTCAGCATATTTTTGTGGCAGCCCTCCATGCTGTGACAAGCTCCCTGGCGACTCAGAGCAGACAGCACGTTCCTCATTACGGCAGGCAGAGAGTGTAGCTCAGAGTGCCAGCTAAGAAAAACAAATCACAAAATGACAAATGGGTAGCTCCCCAACCTTTGAAGACGTCGGTTGACACATACTGTATTGCGCACAACAGCTGATGTTAATAAATTGACACGGGATCACATAAAGAACATCTGCTTGTGTTTGTGAATGATGGCTCATGCGATGGGGATGCAGACGCTCCCCACGTGTTTAGGTGAGACATTTATGATGTCGACGACTTCCTCTGCGTGGCGTGGATAGCTCTCTGCTGCTGAGAGAGACAAGGCCCATTTATAAAACAGGAGCCAAGGCATCCACGGATATCTTGGGTCTCTGGGAAATTTAGATGGTGTTTTGGGATGTGCTGTATGTCATGGATCTGAACACAGTAGAGACGTGGCTGCATGCTGATGTGGCGAGTGAAAACAGCATGAACAGAACCCGTGCCTGTTTCTGTTTTATATTCTCAGCAGTGCTAAGAGTAGTTTTCATGGGATAGGGAACTCATTTGTTTTCCATGACTAAGCTGGCCCTATGCTTGAGTGAAATGCTATCATTTAAATGAGAACAGATTACCTCATTCAATCAGTAAGTGGAGTGAAGCAGAATCCTAATTGAGCTTCATATGGATTTTTTTTTTTTTTTTTTTTTTNTGCCTTTTTCCCACAACAGATCTTTCCAGAGTTGTGTTCTTGCGTAGGAACGATACAGCTGAGAGCTCAGCAACACCTGCGCTTCCAAAAATATTGAAATTAGGGCAGACGGGTGTGTTTGGCCCATCTGCCCTCTTACATAACTGATCCACTGGTAGTACTTGAATATGTATGTGTGAGTGTATGGGTCAGCAAGTAAACAGATGCGTACTCTGCTGGGAAGCCCAGGAAGAGAATATACAGAATGTGCACTTTATAAATAAAGTCTAATTCTTTGAATAGAATATGCAGAATGTGTGCTTTATGAATAAAGTCTTAATTCTTTCAATAGCAGAGTATCCCCAAGGCACAGGGGAATGAAAAGCATGAGTATATGCAACATGTTGATTTAATAGTTTCCTCTGAATATGATTATCAAAAGAGTAGTGAGGCACAAGTCTTTTTCGACCCATTCTAAAGTTTCATGTCAAAATTTTCTTTTTAACAATAACCTCAGTGTTCCTGAGCAGATTTAAAGGATAATAGATAATTTAACAACATATAGGTTGATATGATGGCCTTTCCTTTGCTAAAAAAACATTTCAACTGTGTTTCTGAGAATTCATTTTTATTTTTTTTAATACAATTGTATATGGCTCTAAATACTACAGTATCTTTGAGCCTCAGTGGCCGTTACAAAGGCAGAGTGACTCAGAGCACACTTTTTGTTATGCCATTGCTTTATCTACATGATTCAAAATTGATCCAAAATCCAAGATTTAATTTATTTAAAATGCTGGATGAATTTACTGAGTTCTAGTCATTTAAGCCACACAACACTGCATGTTGTTTGTACTGATGACTATGGTGACTGAGTGTGGAGTCACCAGTTATTTTACATATGATGCTTCTGCTGCTGTTTAGATGCAATATTAATGATGATGATGATGATGATGATGATGGTGACGATGAGGTGTCAGAAAAGATGATGACGTGATATCAATGATGATGAATGAGTGATTATGAGTGATTAACAGTGATGGTGATGAGGACGATGATGATGATTGTGGTGACAATTATGATGATGAAAGCTGATGATGGCAGTTGCATATATACAGTATCAGTATATATATATATATGCAGAGCAGTTTACATAGGCTTTGCTAGCTCATTCAGTTGGAGTCGTAATGAGGTGCGCACAGATGTTTGGGCAGCAGGTTTCTCCCAAATGGAGGTTGCGGCTGCCAGGTTAGGGAGACCTTGACTGTGTTAGAGGGAGCAGAGACAGAATGCCACCCTCTGTAGGGAGCTTGAGAACTCTGTTGGTGCACTGGGCCCTGTCCAAGACTCATGTCAAAACATAGCTGGCCCAGGCTAACACAAACACCTGCATTCCCACTGGGGAGTTAGAGAGGCCAGTCATGCTTATTCAAGAGCTGACTCACCGACTCGTGCTATTCAGGGATTTTCATTCAGACAAAGGCTGCGATTCTATTTGTCTGAGTCTTTGTGTGTGTGGACAAGATGCACGCACAATACAGCTGTACCGATAAGCAGGTCTGCCCTTTAATGGAAGCAGAGGATGAGAGAGATGTGGAAGGGGGGGAGGGGTGTATTTGCTGGATGTGATTAAGGCAATAAAACAGTGACAATTAAATTAAGCAGGTATCTGTTCCATCAGCATCAAGCCTCACAGTAAATCAGTCCCAACAGTTATTATCAGCATGGTTGAACACAGTAAAGTGCACTTCCATTCTCCCTCACATGCATCATCATCATATTGATAGTGATGACTAGTGAATTATCAGTGGAATATTAAAACAAATAAATAAATTAAAAAACATGCACATTTTATAATAACCCAGGGTGCAGGCTGCAGGCAGAAGAAAGCACCATGCCTCTGATGGGTGCCCCCACTATCTCGGGTCTTTGTCTCAAGTGTCTCAATTGCAGGATGGCAAAGTGGTGCAGAGCACATTGGGAATGGATGGCTCTCTGGGGGATGGAAAAGAAGCCATCCGTCTATGAACTACTCTGTCCTTGTGGCGTATCTGATCTGGGGGAGACAGAGTGTATTAGCACTGAATAATGGCCTCACGGTGCTCGACCAGCTTCCTGCTCTTCTCTGTGATAGTTCCCTCCAGAGTGGGAATTTGTGGGGTTGGATCACACTCTGTGAAGCCTCTCAGGCAGCATGATGAGGCCAAAAATTTCCCTGTCTACCATGCTCGGAACTCCAATGGTGCATGGGAGTCCTGAAGATTATAAGCCGTCATATGAATTGTAGATAAATCTAAATTAGAGACTATAAAACTGCAGAAAAGGTTGATAATATAACCTTGTATTTTGAGTCCGTCCTAAAAGTATCTGGCTATCCTTCTGTGGATTAGAGAAATAAAGAGTGAAAGGAAGTGTATTTTTTAGCCTCTTTTAGCCTCTGCCGCCAACCTGATTCCATTCTGTAGTTTGTCAAACTGAAAGAAAAATTCATCTCACCTGTCATTGCTTCTTAGCTTTTGATGCCCTGGGGAGAGGTCTGATTCTAACATCGATCCAGTCTCATAACAATAGAGGTGAAATCCCATTGCGGGTGCAATAGAAGACCTGCCTTTGCTGTGCACCAGCAAAATCAAATACAAACCTTGTTTCCACAATATTGCTGCACCCCTTTTCTTTCTCAAAAGGGCAGAATCCATCAAAAAAAAAAAAAAGNAAAAAAAAAAAAAAGGCAACATCTCTGTTTTGCCACCTGTGAGTGTGTTGTACATCCATTTCATTTCCCAGTTCCATTACAAGATTCAGAGCCAGCCAATTCCTTTTTCTATCGATTTCATTCCATTTATTCTTCACTCTGTTTTTTAAAACCTCCCCAACAGAAAACCATCTCTTGACAAATCACCTTTGTATTACACTTCTACAGGGCTATGCGTGATTTTTATGAGAATTATTAATGATCATATGGTGATTTTATTACAATGTACACAGCTCACAAAGGAAAAAAATGTAATGGGTTCTAACAAGGACAGCAGCTTTATGAACAGTTTTACACAAAGCAACATACACTAATGGATTGCTTTGAAATGAAGCCATTTTCCTTAAATTTATTTGTATGTGTTTATTTAAATAGCTTAATAGAAATAGTGTAGGTGTTGTCTAAGTGGTGTGTATGCCAGGCAAATACACAGATATACACCTACATGTATACACTTATCTACACAGATATTTTTGCAGTAAGGTGAGAGGTGCAAAAGGTACTCTATTTGTATGGCTGCTTTAGGAAATATTGATCCCTTTTGACATTTTCTCTGTTTGCTGCTGGTGCAGCTTGAATTTAAAATAAATGAAATGATTTTTGTAGTTTTTAAAATTTTTTTTTTATTTATTTATTTTTTTGGTGTACTTTTTGTTTGGCAGCAAGCCTCAGAAAACAGCCAAAGTGAAAGCATATTTTCAGAAACTGTTAGCAAATGTGCTGAAAATAAAATACAGAAATACTTTCCCTGCAGATACTCAAACTCAATCTTAAAGTCAATCCACTGATTTTCAATGAAATCAACTCCAGGCATTTTTCTGTTCAGGGCCGGTCAAGAACTTTCATCCTTGTTTTGAAACTATTTAAATCTTCCATTTTGAGCACTTGTTGATCCACAAATGTCTAGTCTTTGGCAGTCAGAGATATTATTCTCACAAAATTTACTGTATTTAACTGAATTAATGATTCCATCCTCATTTACAAACCTCCCTGGCCCTGTCACTGAAAAACATCCTTAATTCCCTTTTGTGAAAACAATGATATTAGATGCAGGATAAGTTGAGTCCAGTTTATCTCAAATAGCTCATTTTATGGTAGGCTGAAGTCCAATTTTCATTTTTTTATTAGACTATACTGTATTTTGCCTCCTGCTGTATTTCATTTGGCTTTTTTTTCTCAGGAGTAAATTCCCTCCGGCCATGCAGCCTTGTACCACATTTGCTAACTGCACCAACTATTGTCCTTATAATAATTTCGGTTGTGTAAAAGTGACCCTTGCTTCTTGGATCATGAGCCAGGTCTTTTTTTTTTTTTTTTTTTTTTTTTGATATTTGCTGACTTTAGTCAGATGACCCGCTCCAGTAAGAGTGGATTTAGATCTGTGTTTTATTCTTTCTCGCAATGCGCTTGAAGAGTCCAAATATCTGAAAGAACATGTTTTTGTGTTAGAAGTTAAATGTTCAGTTTCCATTAATCAAAAACAAAATAACTGAAAAAAAAATAGACAAACTCAATTTTACATATCTAATATGCAAAAATTGAAGATTTGGCCCAGTGAGAACCAATCTAGATCCAGGGGTAGGTCCATGATTTTTTAAATGATTTCTTAACATCACAAAATAGAGCACGTTTTATATTTCTTTTGTCAGTTTCTTCAAAGGTAATACACAAATCTATGAAAAACTACGGCACTTCCAGTATAGCCCGTGATCGACTATCAATACATGTAGTTTGGTCCATATCTGGATAAAGATCTGGATGTGCACAAAAATATATGATTGGACAGGGATCACATGAATTGAATTTCTGTACAGTAATAACAAACAGGACCAAAACCATGCAACAACCCATATGGCTGAGATGATGTTAATTTAGTGGCATTTCAAAGGTTTCAAAATTTCTTAATTAGTTACAGAGAAAGATCTAGAAAATTATTATTTTTATGATAACTGTTTCTTTCTCTTGAGGCCAGTATGTATATTATCACAACAGGACACATTTTCTCTCTGCTTGTTCTGCCTTGGAAAAGGTATGTTCTTTAACAAATGTTCTTCTAGTTAAGTTTGTAGAAAAGTAAGTTTTGAGTCTGAATGTACAGCGGGTCTTTTATGTGTACCGCAGTGGATACTAATAAAAGACAAAACAATGTCCAATATGTGACAAAGCTGTATGAATTTAAGCAAATGCAACTTTGTGTAATGGTCATGTGCGACCACACAACATTTCCAGCACAGTAAAGTACAACACACCTAAACACACCATCACACTGCTGGGGGAATCTGCCTTTCTGCTGAAAACCTGAGAAGAAAACTCAATCTCAGCACAGCTGTAATGTTGACAGCTTCATCAGATGTCATACACATAATATTCCAGCTTTCTTCCAACACAGCAATAGACATTTAATGTTCAAGGGACACAATGTGACCACAAAGCAAAAAGCTTTGCGACAAATCATTGTGTTCTTTTGCTGCAGCCCAGTGGAACATGACAAGGTTTCTCAAATGAATTCTGTGAGATGTATTTTCATTATTATGTTTTATTTTTTCCTGCTCTGTGATAGCATTTCATTGTTTTTTCTTCTCGTCATTTCAAAGTGTGGGCAGACATAATGGTGTCATGGCATCATAAGAAGGTGTCTGGCAGTGATTAATGCTATCAGTAATGAAGTGTTAAATCTGACTTAATGTGAAAATGTATTATCCACAACCAGTGCCTATCAGACCAGATCTCAGTTTTTCACTGAAAGTTCATTCCAACTTCAAACTTTAACTGTTATTTTTTTAATTTTTTATTTATTTATTTATTTAGTTATTTATTTTTACAAATTGACAGAAACCCACATCAGTATTAATTATTTGTGTGTGTGTTGTTGCTGAGTAAGCAGGGGTACTGGATGGGTGGGTGGAGTGCCATTTAGGTCAATAGATACGGTTATTTCAAAGCAACACATTCCAGAGATGAGTACATTACTGTTGATGATCTCACCTGTAAAGTGTGACCGGTGGGTTTGCTTTTGCTGAGCAGTGGAATTTCACAAGGTTTCCCTCCAGAACGGGCTGAGGCTCCACTGAGAGATTGACAAGAGGAAGATCTGAAACACAAATACACAAAGGTGACAAATTGCAGTACGTCAGCCTCCTGTGGTGAGCCATAGGCCCGACACAAACACTATGATGGTGACATTTACTTGTTCTGATTCAGGCTGAGTCATTGTTACAAGTGAGTCGTAAGTCATAAGCAAGTCTGACGTGGTCCTAAATGTCGCGTTTTGAGTCCTAAACAAGCCATAATATGCTCTACACTAAAGTTAATACCAGAACGATGATTAAGAAGGTCAAATTACACCAATCAATCATGCTATTTAGAATTTGTTTTTATCAATTTCACACAAACTTTCAAGGTGGTTTGGTGGTTTAGCACTGTTGTCTCACAGCAAGAAGTTCCTTGGTTCAAATCTGACTAGGTCCTTTCTGTGTGGAGTTTGCGCGTTCTCCCCGTGTCTGCTTGGGTTTCCGCTTTCCTCCCACCTCCAAACACATGCAGGTTAGTTGAATTGGAAACTCTAAATTGCCTGTGTGTGTGTGTGTGTGTGTGTGTGTGTGTGTGTGTGTGTGTGTGTGTGTGTGTGTTGCAAGTCTTTATTGATTATGTCAAGTCAGCAAATTTGTGACTTGGGTGCAAGTGGAGTCTAAGTCATTTGACTCATCCATATCACTGATCAGTATAATAGTAGCAACTTTCAACATGCAGCTTCAAAAGAAAAAAAAACAATGCCAAAAACACACACAAAAAAGTAAAATTAAATAAAACTGCACTTATTTACAGTTAGGTGGCCTTTATTTGCCAAATATTCTTTGTCTCATTATTAGATTGATTTGATAGCCTTTATGTAGCTGTACTTCATGTAGGTAGATTCCTTTCAATTAGGACCACCAGTTGAAAACGTTTTATCTGGTTACGCTCACAGTTAATGGCAGCATTTTCACCACAATAACATGTCATTAGGCCTAAATTGTTTGAGGACCTTTCCCAGTCTTTCTGCCAGCCAAATATGTGTCCAGATCCAGTTTTTGAATAGCACTGTAGTATATTTCACAGGTGTGGTAGAGAAGATGCTATTTTTCTTACATACTTATTAAAAACACAATAAGGAGCATATCAAAGGGAAAAAAAAATGACTTAATGACTTTTAGCAACAGGCAATTTGCAAACAGTGAATAGCTCATAGTGTAATACATTGTAATTAAAACAATGAACAACATCAACGATAGAATAGATTCAATTAGGACCATTCTTAAAATAACAAGCACAGATTATGCTAATTTAATAAACAACTTAATTTATACTAATTGGCAGAGGTGGGATGCTTTTTGTAGACACATTTAATTTCCATATCAATCCCGTCCCACGTGAAACTAAGAGCTGTTTACACCACCGACTCAGACATTGAATTTCAAGCAGGTGAAGCTATTTGTTTGCCCCTGCTGAAAGAGATGCTTGGAATATTTATTTAAGCTTCCTGTGTGGAAAGTCAAACCTGTATCCAAACCTAAATGGTTAATGTAATTTGTAATGTTTATGTGTGCCAGATTAGTGAAGTTTGTCCCTTGAAGAATTATGAGCCCAGGAAATCAAATAACATGATTGTTCAAACTATTAGGGGCTATTCAGCTTGCTCATAACTTGCTGTAAATCACCCATAATAACACGATGAATGCCAACTGTTTGTAAATGAGCGCATTCGCAGGAATTGTGCATTAGCATCATTTATGCCCCACTAATACCTAACAAGGCTAAGCAGCATCCAAGAGGAAAAACTACTGTCCTGCTCTCACAGATAAGCAAATAATAAAAGGAGTAAATTTTTAACAGTGACAGTGATGGAAGTCTTTTAGGGGAGTCACTTAAGAATTTAAGATTTAATGGTTAGCATTGTCGCTTCAAAGCAAGAAGGTCCTGGATTCAAACCCTGGGTTTCCTCTGGCTGCTTTGACTTCCTCTCAGTCCAAAGACATGCAGATTAGATGAACTGGAAACTTAATTTGCCCGTAGGCATGAATGTGTGTGTATGTCAGTGTGTTTGTCTGTGTGTCAACCCTGTGATAGACAGGCAAACCTGCCTCTTTCCCAATGAATGCTGGGATATGTTCCAACCCCACACAGGATAGGCAGCAAACAAAGCTCTTCATCTTTCTGAGCTGTTTTCATTCCCAAACCCGTGAAAATCAGCGAAAATCCTTCTTAATAATATTTCTTTATTATTATTATTATTATTATTATTATTATTATTATNTCAGCGAAAATCCTTCTTAATAATATTTCTTTATTATTATTATTATTATTATTATTATTATTATTATAAATAATAATAATAATAATAATTCTTAATAACTGGGACTGAGTCTGCCCTTATAAACTGCTAATGTGGTAAATTGTGCTGTTAAGAAACATAGAAGAGTGACACACACCAATAGATTTGACATCACAATCCATGGATCCTGCTAAGTCAGTTTTTTTTTCTTTCTGACTTAGCATATAAAGCCATAGTGTGATAATTATTTTCCCAGATTCCGCTTGCATAGACTCAAACAGCACTATTTATGACATCCATGGTCTGTGCGGCATTCTCATAAGGTACCATCCCAAAAGTAGCAGATTAGTCACAGAGAAGGGGGGGCTGGTTCTGTGTTTGACACGGTGCAGCCATCTGTCTGGAAAGCATACAAACTCTCAGCAGTCTGTGTTTAATGATACTAATGCACTAACCAGGGATTTTTCTTTGGATGTGGATGAAGAGTAGTGGTGGGCACGGAGATCCATGGAGAACTAAAGAGGCTCAGTAACACTGCTGTTATCCAGCCAAACAAAACTGTGTGTAGTTATGGAGAGCGATTCTCTTGTGTGTGTGTGTGGGGNCCCTGTGGCTGTGCAGATGCTCTGGGCTGGCTCAGCTGCTGCAGAGCCCAAGAGAGGAGAGGGGTGCTTCAGGTGCCATATTCCTCTCTGCACGCACACATACACACACACACACACACACACGCACACATATAGAGCCCCCCTCTCCCAGCAGCCACTTTCCCACCCTCACATCCATGAGTCCCACCTGTGCCAATTCTCCTCAGTAACGAAAGCAACAACATTGTGGATTCTAGATGACTCAAGGCCACAATGAACTGATGAGTCTCTCTCGGTGTCTAGCAACCAGCTGTGTGTTAGTGTGTTGGCATGTGTAGGCACTTGTTTGAGGGAGTGTGTGTGTATGTGTGAAAGGGCATGTACTGTAGGTGTGTGTCATAAGAAAGCAAGATCCTCGCCTTGAGCAGCAGTGTTAGCTGCCTGGTAGGTGTTTTTAGCATCATATGGCTTAATTGTGTGGACAAAAATATAAGCAGGGGGAATCTCAGGGGTAACATGACAGATGTGGCAGTCGTGTAGGTGGTAATAAAACCCAGCAAGAAGCAACAGAAGAGACATACATTAAAAAGAAAGAAAGAAAAAAAGATCTCAAAGTAGTGGTTATGGTAATAGACATAGTAATGTAGAAGTTGTTTCACAAGCTTTTCGCTGAAAGTATCTATGCCATACTTTTAAATCATGCCAAATCTTTTCTCTGGTGTTGCCGCTAAGAGAGTTCTAAAGACACAAACGCTCATTACTGTCAATTTGGCTGCTAATTAAGGTTCTTTTCAGATAACCAAGGTATAACAACTGACCCTCTTTAACAAGAGCTCAGTCTCTCTCTCAGCAGGATGTAGTGTTCAGATGACTTTACATCAGTTTCTAAATTAGATATGCAATTTGATGGATAGTTCCATCTCCCCAAAGAACTACAAGCAAAGAGGAACATGGGCGGAACAGCATCAAAACTTTGCCAGCACGTGCTCTGGGATTGAATCAGGGACTGTCACTTCTCTAACCTTTGACCCTTCAGAAATGACAGACACCTACTTAAAAAAGAAGTCCGCTTGTCACTTTGATGTATAAATGCATGAGAGGCTGAGGGAATCCATTTGAAGAGACGTGACAGCACATCAATATGCAAGCTTATTAGTTCTATGGATTCGTCAAGAGGCAATAGCAAGGGATGGGGTGGTGGTGGGGGTGTGNTAAAAACAACAGGACAAATAGGGGGGATGGTATTATAGCTGTCTGACAGCTTTTGATCAGTTAGTTCAAAGTGGAGACCAGATGGTGTTTTTGGAACAATCCTCCAACTTCCCTCTGTTTCCTGGAGAGAGTGCCAAAGTAAATTGTTTTCCCCCTTTCTTAAAGCTCAATTTACAGGTCACTGTAGACAGATGTTCTCCAGTCATACTGGCCTCAAACTGCAGCAGCGACGGCTGTCTTTGAACGACGCGAAAGCTGTTTGTGGTTCTTCAGCTTGCAGCTTTAGCCTCAGCAATATGGGCATGCTGTTGTATGATTGGCTGAGCGGATTACTTTAGGAGAGAACAGACTGAAAGTTGACCTCAGGTCCAGCATCTTCATCATGACAAATTCTGCCATGGAGAGCACAAAATGCAGATGTTTCATTATTTATATTTCAGGCTGCAGTATGTGGTATATTCTCTTAGCTAGGACTTCTGTTTTTTTTTTTTTTAATGCATATTTTCATACATATAAATATAAATAAAAACCAAAATCTATGAATTTTTCAGTGTTTCTGTTGAATATTTTATACATGAATTCAGAATTTGTTGTTATTGTGGATATTGAAGTAGTGCAAATCGGAGGAAAAATCAATAATAGAAAATCAGTTTGAAAAACTTCATGCAGCATAGTACAACTTTTACTATGAGAACTTTAGGACATAATTAGCTGCTGTTTTTTTTTTTTNTTTTTTTTTTTTTGTTTTTTTTTTTCTGCAGTTTTCACTTTTTTAAAATCAGAAGCATAATATCTGCCCACTGCTAGTTTACCTTACTTAATGTGCACTGTGGTAAACAATGTCTTTGCAGCAGGAAATACAAGAACAAAAACTTTTGGGGGTGCGTGAGAAAATAAAAACCAGGTTAAAAAAAAAAGAAATACAAAAAAAGAGCGATGTACCTGTTCAAATATGTGGGCATTACTTTACGGTAAAAAATAAAAATAAAATAAAATAAATAAATAAATAAATAATAAAATAAAATACTCATAGCACAGCTGTCTAGATGTATTCAGAATCATCAGCATATTGTTACAGATGCAAACAGTGATTCGAGTATCAGATTTTTATCTCTTGAAACAGCCTAAAATAATATGAGCTCATTCTGGAACACATTAAACCTGATGTGCAGAAAACTCCGACACTTTTACTCCTCACCTATTCTCACTTACTTTCACTTTCTTTTTTCTCACGTTATTTGCTTGATTAAGCAGGAAGAGCGTGTTGCTGAGCCAGCTACCAAAAACAAATCCTCCCCCTATTGCACATCTGCATGTTCTTTATTAATTAGTCTCAACAAATGGCAGTCATTTCCCTCCACATGGCTCAGCTTGTTTGCAGTGCAAACACATGGGGAACTTGGTGTTTCTTGTCCCTCGCGTATTGCTTTCCCTGCTATGTGTTTGAAAGCGTCTTTTTATGTAGGTCAAAGCTCTGCTGATATGAAGCAGAATTAGAAATATTTGGGGAATATGTGAAGCTGTGTGATGAGTGGGATGTGACACGACATCAATCTCTGCCATCAGAATCATATTTCATTGTAGTGGTTTTCTGTTTGGGTGTTTACACTGATTAAAAGTCCAAAGGGTGTAATGCAAGTTAAGTAGTGCTGCAGCAAGAAAACAGCATGAGGAGGTAGTCAACCCCTCTACCATGAAATAAGTATTAAAAAAAAAAAAAAAAAAANAAAAAAAAAAAAAAAAAAAAGAAATTAATGGACTGGTGTGGACATCTGAAGTCAGCAGTCTATCCAGACTTCTGAATCACCTCTGCCAGCTTTAAATCCTTCTCATTTGGCAACATCGCCAGTATATACTGTATTTAGATGCTAATTTGTCTAACCCAAGGTCAGATAACTCTATGAACTTCAGTGAGGATAAAAATGCTGAGGTGGATGTAAATCGTGAGCATTAAAGTGATGATAAAGTAAAATAGTGTTGTGAAATGCATGGGATTTCGGGCTGGTTTAAGCTGTAGAAGCATCGTGCTGGGTTGCTTTTAGATTACTCTCATTTGGACGAGGATGAGAGAAAAAAAGGCATCTAAGCTTATAGCTGAGTGGAATATGAAATGTGGAGAAGGGCAGCAAGACCAGGAAAATTTTAATTACTTTAGTTACTGTGAATATTATCTCAATAAACCGAACAGTCAATTCGATAACTGTGGACAGAAAAAGAACTAAGCACTGCAATAGACCCAAGATAATGTACATTTATTGAAATATGCAGATGTGTAAGGATTCTCCATGAGTAAAATGAAACCGGTCAATAATTATTATTTCACATCTTAGAATGGCAAATTATTGTAGAATACATGAGAAAACCAGTTAGATTAATAATCAGGTGTCAATGTCCATTATGTCCATAGTCAAATCCTCAAAATCCTCAAACAGAAGCAGAGTGGATTCTGGTATTTTTTTTTTTTTTTTTTTTTTTTTNGGGGGGGGGTGGCTAAGCAGATTATTGGAGCAAAAAACTTGTGTTATATGTTATAGTTAATGCAAAGTAAACATACTTTCAGGGAACTATATTTTGTGAACACACAGCACACGAATGAACACATATCAATCAGTCAAACGATGAGAAACCTTTCTTCCTTTTCATGAAATGCCAGATTGTTTGTTTATGCACCCAGGCCTGTACATTGATCAATATAGACAGATAGAAATAGAATTTGAATGCTTCTAAATAAATCATTTTTAAATACCGTATACAGTATACTTGAGTATAAGCCGAGTTTTTATTACCAAATTTCACAAAGCAAATCGGGGGGTCGGCTTATACACGAGAAATTCAAATTTGATCCCAGAGAACGAAATTTTCAGGGGTGGAAATACTACGTATTACCACTACCTATGGAAAATAGTTTAAATCATACCTGATGAGATATTTCCTGACAAAACATCTTATCCAGCACATTTTGGCAGCCAGTAAGCGCTGTTGTGATTGGTTAGTCATCAGCTGCTGAAATAAAGATCATGTTTACCGGTACCGGTATGTAGATTATTTTCACAAAATCACAGGAATACTATGACAATACTCAGAAAAACAGGTAATTTGCTAAACAAATAAACTGATGNTCACAGGAATACTATGACAATACTCAGAAAAACAGGTAATTTGCTAAACAAATAAACTGATGGAACAGCATTAGGGGATCAGCTTATATATGGGTTTCTTTAAAAATCTAAATTTGCAGGTCAAAATCAGGGGGTTGGTTTATAAACAAGATCGGCTTATACTCGAGCATACTGTGTACCATACATCATTGTTAGATTGTTTTCATTTCTAACACCATCAAAGTCTGCTTCTGGATAACTAAACTGACCCCCTGGTGCTGCGGGCCCCCTGGCAGTTGCAGGGCCCTGAGCAGCCACTTCTATCACTTTAATATGTAGGGCCAGCACAGATAGTGTCACAGATAGTGTGTAGCAGTGTGTGCAGCTCTCATCACCCGTGAGCACTTACAGACATAACACATCATCAAGGACCCACCTCTTCTGAAAGATATGAGACAAAGACATGCAAAGGAAGAGGAATTAGACACTACATTTTATTCAAAAGTGAAGCAGAGACGTTATTTCAGCTTTTCTGTTAATGACGTAAGTGTACAAAGATTGATCAAAAAGTTTCATAATATCGTGTCATGACTAGTTGTAATCAGAAGTGTAAGTGTGATAAAACTAGTGTGTGTGTGGGCATGTTTGTAGGGGACAGAGCATGACAGCAACAACTTCAGAAAGGCTTTTAAAATCACTTTTGACTCTTTCAGCATTATTATTCTGTGCGACTGTTCTGTTCGTAACTGCTGCGTCAATGATGAACTGACATGATTATTGTTGTGCTTATTTGGAGGAAATATTGTGATTGGATGCATAGATAATGACAGCAGTTTGTTGTGTATTGACTTGGACAATGACAGAACATATGGGTACTGAAACAAAGTGCTTAGCTTATCATCATTGTCATCATTGTGCAGCTCTGTCTCTTCTGACAGCAGCAGCATCATTTGTTAGGAGGATNATCATCATTGTCATCATTGTGCAGCTCTGTCTCTTCTGACAGCAGCAGCATCATTTGTTAGGAGGATTAAGCCGGCGCAACTGCTTAGATGTGAACTCTGCACTTCTTTGCTGGTAAATGTTACTTTTCCACAAGTTGCTCTACTGGTAAAGCAAAGTTATAATGTATAATAAATAATAATGCTGTATTACCCAAAACAAGTAGCTGGTGAGAGTCATTGTCATTTGTTACATCAATATTTTTAGTCTATCGCTAATGCTACAGAGCGCACATTGAGCACATACAACCACATACAACCACATGCTAACCTTCAACATGTTTACCTGAAGATGTGTTAAGCAACTTCAACATCTTACAACCATTTCACAGCATTTTTCAATTACTATGTCTAATTAAATGTGTTTTTTAAGCTGTGTTAAAGTTTATTTTATGTTGGATGTCTTTCATGTTTAATGTAAAACAAACTTTACTGCAATCAATTGCTTCATAGTTGATTCGAGACTAGTGCAGATCATGATCACACCACAAATGAGCCACTCCATGGTTGGTTTGGAATTGTTTTGGTGCAGACCAGACTTTGATTGCTGCATTTACATATGCCAAAACAAACCAAATTTAAGGGGGAAATGCTCCAGGGTCTAAAAGAACCACTTAAAACAAACTAGGTGTGAAAATGCCCTTAAATTCAGATTGGAATTAATCTGCTCCTATAATAATTAGACAACTACCAGAATTTTTTGAGCATTAAAATGCAACGTGTCACCACTGAAAAAACACCAGATTTGGTTTCGACTTTACCGTATTCTCAGTTTTACATACAGCAGAACTGGAGTAGTAGAACTTTATCCCATGCAAATTTCTACTAAGGAAATAGTGCTGATAAGCGTATAGTCCAAAACCCTGAACTTATTTTCATGAGCGATTGTAAATTTAGCATTTATTACTGAAAGCTTGAAATGTAAGTTAGTATAAGATGTATATTTTGTCTTATGAAAATGTGAACCCGAATAAATAGGATTAAAATCTGTGCCTATCTGCAAGCTGCCTTCAATTTGGTAAAAACCACAGGAAAAACATTCAGAAAATCTAGTTTACAAGAACTGATTCAAGCTGGATGATGTACCGATAATGTCATTGCTGAATACTGGTCCTGCATTTTTTTTTTTTCTGTAAGTACTGAAAACTGCCAGAACCTATAAAACACATCTGAAGGTAATTGGTTCTTCCTGTATCCTTAAAAGAGCATCCAAATACAATCATCTTGTAGAAAAGAGATGGACAAGTGCATTTATTTCACAAACTGACAGGAAGCACCCAAAGGAAGCATTGCTTTGATACGTGGGGTAACTGCTTTCACCTTCTCTCAGAAAAGCTTTCTAAGAGGCTCGGTTTGTAATGCTCCTGTTCCACAGAGATAATACACACATTCTCCACATCTCCACATCTTTGTGCAGCAACCTTTCTCCACTGATATATAATTGTGATCACCTTTGTTATTGATTTTGTTATCATTATTATGATGTCATTAGATATGGGCTAAAATGTATTTCCTAAGATGTATTTCATTCATTCACAAAAGAGGAAAAAGTTAAATGAACACAGTTCTTATTGAATAATGTCATGACAGATTTGAACATTGAATTTTTTGTGTCAATGACAGTGTAGCTTGTTATGGATGAATAATGTACTGGCTAATAATTCATTCTGTAGCGAGCTGTTTGGCTAAATGATCATTTTAATACCTTTGGTACTTTATATATTATGCTCAAACAGATGTATTTGTCGGGTCACGGTCACTACCAAGTCCCATCCACGACCAAATAACGTCACAGTAATAAGTTTCGATCGTGTTATGAAGTCATACTCTGTGTATAGGCCTTGTGCCAGCAAATCTATTTTGCACATTACGGGGAAGGGTAAAGTAAGTTGTCCTATCTGTGTGACCACATAAATAAATTTAAAAAAAAATAGCCAAAGACAGAACCTCAGAAGTGGAACTCTGAATGTCTTTGTTGCACTACAAGTGCTTTTGAATATAATTTCAATAACTGATCATCACATTTAAAGGGCAAGGATACATGGAAAGTCACAGATTTCATCTTTAAAGTGTGAAAGTATCTCATCTGTGTTGCATGCTGTCCTTTGTGCTCATCTGTGAGTCTGTACTGTGTCCAGCAGCAGATCTGATCTGGTTGATACTCAAATACTATGTCCTCGCTGTATATTCTTCCTCCTCTGTACGGCAGCAACTGCTTCTTATCAATATTTACCAACCAGTTGTCCTGCCACACTGCCCCCTGTGGAGGTGTAATTGCATAGGCCAGACCTGTGTGGAGGCTGGTGCTTCTACAAATGCAGGGAAGTTACAATACATCTGCTGCTTTCCCCCTCGCAAATGCTCCATTATTTATTTATCCAACACCTGTTTTTATTGTAACAGTAGGAACCCAGAGCAGGATGATGGGGTGCTACTTGCTGGTGACCTTTGCAAAACACCGTGTATTCAAATGTGATTGGTTTATACTCACAGACTACATAACCACACGATACTCCGTTCTCACAGTCCGTATGTTTACATGCACATTCAAACTTTGATTCTGCTTTGATTAAGGCGATACATAGATTTTTTTCAAATATCATGCAAAAGCAATCACAGACTGAAATCAGCATATTGATGTTAGCGTACTCCGAGTAACAGACCTGGATGAAGTGATTGTAAGACAACATACTCAAGCATGTAAATGATTTGTCTTACAATCAGCATACACAATCTCCACATGCATTTCCTCACCTTGTGTGCATCCTGTCATATGCAATTAAGCAATGAGTCATGTATATTCAGTGAATCCTATGAAGTCCATCCACGTACACGTCTTACTCCGCGTTTTTGCAGTCACTGCAGACACTTACACAGTCATTTACAGACACTAATCAGGAGTATTTTGTGCATGGAAACATTCCATTACCAAAGCAGTTGTCTGTGTGTGTGAATGTGTGTGGATAATTGCAGATACCCCAGGTTTACACACCTTTGTTTAAAAGTTTGTCATTTCATAAAAGGCGACTCAAATCTAGAAATAACTACCCAGCCACATACACATGCACACTGTTCAGAGAGCTCACATCACACACTCGTCTACGCTGTGTGTTTGCAGAGCAGCATGTGTTTGCAGAGCAGTTTATAGTTCCGTGTTTTGCATGAAGGGGATGCGACGGTGTGCAAACATCTGCACCATAGCTTATATTGTTGTATTTTTCTTTAATCCTGCTGCTGAGCCAATAACCATGTCACTGAATGAGCAGCAGTGAAATTTAGCAATTTGAAAGCCAGCAAAATGAATCAAAGTTAAATTACACTGTGTTTCATACTGGAGGAACTTAATTTGTAGGCGGATCTTAGCACAAACAAGCTGTGAACATCCGCTGTGGCTGAGTGAGTGAGGAGCAGGAAGAGGAGGTGGGGAGTGGGACTAAACCTGGTGGGACATAATGTGAATCTCAACAATTAGTCTCCACTCTCGCTCATTTTGAACCCACACTGTGAAAACTGTTTTCAGGAGCTTTAATTGTGTAAAGAGCACATTTTGGAATGCTAATTGGAGATCTGCCGTGCTCATTTTTCAGGGTTAAATCATAAATTCAGAGACAAGGATGATGCTATGATGGCGAGCGTTTATCACAGGCGCATCATTATACGTACACGATGACAAACCAGTATACACGTGGGAAGACTTCTCTGCATGACAAAGAAATGACGAGGACAAACTGCAAGGCTTGCAAACACTAACAACTGTTAATCATTTCTTATTCTCGCGCCTGAGTTGGCCCGATCGTGCTGTGCCCGTCGTGCCATACTCGCCTCTTGTGGTGTACATAATGAAAAGGATGGAGCCGTCAGTCATAATGGCTCTCTAAATAGCATTTTCTGCTTTATTAGTCATACTTAATGGTGTCAAAGGGGCTGTGAGTGATGCAAAATCCCTTTGTTCAGAGCCCTTCTCTTACTGCAAACGGTTCTTGATTCAAAACAGATTCCCTGACGATTTAGGCTGAATGTGTTTTACACGCTAGGCTCACTTTGCCTATTTTGGAGGGGAATTGTGCATACTCTCATCAGAAAGATTGATGGCATGGGCAACGAAGTAAAATAGGGGAGACAGTGCACAGTGCCACAGCCGACAGGTAGCTGCACCAAAAAGACGATTCCATTCATTTCACACTGACAGCTCCTTTGATTTTTCAAGTGTTGCATCACCAATCCGTCCACCTACTTATATGATATGAATGCAAAATGAGTGCCAATTATAAATATCCATCAGACCTTAAAATAGTTGTTTACAGAGTTAGTCACACATCTTTCTGACAGTTTTAAGCCTCTCAATGTGGCAAATGCCTCAAATATTGAGTAGTATATGTCAAAGGCATCTGCATTTTTATCGGCTATAACTTAAAATGCTTGATGCGAAGACAAAGGAGGACAGAGACTGAGGAAAAGAGAGAAAGAAGTGGAGTACTTACGCTGGATGTCAATTGTGATGCTGGTCTCTTTGCCTTCGGGGACTGCCTTGTTGGAGGCCCTACAGATGATCTGCTGACCCGTTTCAATGTTGGAAGGCGATAGGTAGAGCGTGCTCACTGTGCTTTCTCTTCTTCCATCCCGAAGCAATGTCTGTGTGGAATAAAAGGAGACTGGTTGAAGTTCAAAGTGATGATACTGGCAAAAGGACAACATGTTTAGTTCTCTGAATCTAGCATAAGCATGACCAGTTGGTCAGATTGATCCCCATGCTGTTACCTTGAATGTTGATTTTGATAATCAGCAAATGGACTGCCCCACTTTGAGACTTATTTTGTTTTTAGAAGGCACAGTACAGAACAAATCAAAACCCAGCACTACCAAATTGTGCAGGATATTGTCAAATAAATATTGGGTTGTATCCTCAATATTTCAAATTTAAGTTGGTATTCTAAATATTTTAATGATTTTTTTTTTAAAAACTAAAACAGAGATTAAAGGTGGAACAAACGTATACAACACATTTTGTTGTAGAAAGTGTAAAATTGAAAAATCAACAGCAGATTCATGAATCCACACAGCGTCCCTTAGGAACAAAGACAAAAACTTTGAAGACTGAAGTTTTACTCCAAGCCTGATTTGTATGAAAAAAAGTACAAGTATGGCTTTGAGCCTCTCTCTCTCTCTCTCTCTCTCTCTCTGTATGTGTGTGTGTGTGTGTGTGTGTGTGTGGAGGGCTGTGCTTGGTGCACGGCTTGTCATACTCTACAAAGGAAATCAATCTTCTTTTCAGCCTTCATCCTTTGAGCCCTACATTGTGGGAACCATCTGGAATCGCTTGGTAGCGCTCGGTAGCTCTCACTCTTCCTTCAACACTTGGGGGAGGGTTCTGGCAGTCTATGTTAACCAGTGCAGGACGGCACAAAGTCACTGACTAGAACAAATTGGTTGGGCAACAGGGCACAGTGTGGTCAACCACAAAATCAAGATGCATTTCCCTACCATTACTTTAAAGGAGATGCACTGTTGCTCTGAGCTTTGTTGACCAGAAGAAGCTTACAGAATATAGGGGCTTGTTTTATCCTCAGAGCCGTATGGATTACTTCACTGATATTTGTTTCTTAGAGCATACTGTAAAACAAGAGAACATTCCATTTTCTTTTTCATGGTCGACGCAGCAAGTTCAAACTGTTATGTTTTGTTTCCCAAAATATTGCACAACTTTCATCTTTAACAGGTTGAAGATCTATCTATCTATCTATCTATCTATCTATCTATCTATCTATCTATCTATCTATCTATCTATCTATCTATCTATCTATATGTATATATATATGTCTCTCTCTCTCTCTCTCTCTCTCTCTCTGTATGTGTGTGTGTGTGTGTGTGTGTGTGTGGAGGGCTGTGCTTGGTGCACGGCTTGTCATACTCTACAAAGGAAATCAATCTTCTTTTCAGCCTTCATCCTTTGAGCCCTACATTGTGGGAACCATCTGGAATCGCTTGGTAGCGCTCGGTAGCTCTCACTCTTCCTTCAACACTTGGGGGAGGGTTCTGGCAGTCTATGTTAACCAGTGCAGGACGGCACAAAGTCACTGACTAGAACAAATTGGTTGGGCAACAGGGCACAGTGTGGTCAACCACAAAATCAAGATGCATTTCCCTACCATTACTTTAAAGGAGATGCACTGTTGCTCTGAGCTTTGTTGACCAGAAGAAGCTTACAGAATATAGGGGCTTGTTTTATCCTCAGAGCCGTATGGATTACTTCACTGATATTTGTTTCTTAGAGCATACTGTAAAACAAGAGAACATTCCATTTTCTTTTTCATGGTCGACGCAGCAAGTTCAAACTGTTATGTTTTGTTTCCCAAAATATTGCACAACTTTCATCTTTAACAGGTTGAAGATCTATCTATCTATCTATCTATCTATCTATCTATNTCTCTCTCTCTCTCTCTCTCTCTCTCTCTCTCTCTCTCTCTTTCTCT